>MU183587.1:124941-188032 GCA_016904865.1 Pissodes strobi | reverse complement strand
AGTGCCAGACGATAGCAAAATTGTCATCGGGATAGTAATTCAAAACCATCAATAATCCATCCATTATTCTCTGGTTTTTAACGTTGTACTTTAAGATTGGCATTACTCTATATACTCGTTATATATTGTGCGCGTAGAAAATGCTCATGTAATTCGGACTGACACGGTGGTAAATTCGATGAATCGTAATTTAAATATTTTTTATTAAATGATTCATTCTTATTTTTTGGTTTATAAGTGATCATAAATTTATTATATCTTATTTCGTTAACAGCAACTCCTTTGCTGCCCTAAATTTCACAGACAAATTTTTCAATAACTGGAAAAATTTCACAGCTACGCCATGTTATATAAGCACTCCTAAGTTTTTTGAACTTTTTGATATTCTAAATTTTTCTTAAGAATTGAAAAAGGCCGTTTTTTCCGTTTTGTGAAAAATGATTGTAGTCACAACCGGTCAGTGCATGAAATTATTCCAAAAAAAATGTGCAATTGTCCATATTTCCAAGCATTATAATTAAAATATCAGTATCTGATGATTTAATTAAGATATTCAGTTTGTCTTCATTGATATGTCAAATGTGTTGTATAATTTTTGTGTCTGCCTCTTCGTGATTTATGCAAGACAAGTTATCATTAAAAATCGAAACAACTGAATTATTTTTAACTACATAATTATGACAATGCATTTTGTTGTTTTTTGGCAAATATCAAGTCTGCATATGACACAAATTATATTCACTGCTTCCATAATTAACACTAGTAGTAAAAATTAATAAGTAATAAATTATTTTTTTAATAATATTATAATTTTTTAATAGCTTTGTGCCACGCCGAGAAATAATGTATAGCCGTTGCCACAGCTTACTCACTGCCAGCTAGTCATCTTGCGGCGGCATCCTTTGATTTGGGAAAGTGCCGTGCAAATTTTAGAAGAGGGCCATGACTCAATATTGTTTTAAACGTCTGGGCATCTGATTAATACTTTTGACAGTTCGTTTAACTTAAAATAAGCTTTTTTATCGTCTAAAAACGATTTTAAATGGCTAAATTGTATTAAAATCCGAAATTTCGGACTTTTTTAGGGCGATAGCCGTGGCTTCGGAGGAATTTATCAAGGATTTTGAAGCGAAAATTAATTTTAAAATTAACCGTCTATTAAAATTACCGATGCGCACTCGACTGTGGACATTTCAACTTTCCGATTTCGGTAGAGAGGACTAGCTGGTAGTGGATAAGCTGTGCCGATGCTGACTGCGTTTTAAATGACCAGCTGGTCTTACCGGTACCTTCATCTCACTCGCTCATATAGATACGTCTCAGCATCTCATGAGCACTCACTTTTTCCTTTAAATTACTGTTGGAATGCCTATACACAATAGATGTATTCTCTCTTTCTGACATTGGAACTCGAACAAGTCTGATACGCTCGCACTCCCATCGAGCGTCATGACTATTATATACTCGTCTGGCAGACACTTGCAACCGTCAAAATAGTTTGGCTGTTTACATGTACTTTTTAAATTATTGATAGAATATGCCGTTAAAATTTCAGCCTTGTGGGAGCAGGTTATGAATTACTATCCCGATGACAACTTTGCTATCGTCTGGCACTTACTTGCAACCCTCAAATTAGGTTGTCAATTTTTTTTTACACTTAAACTTATGTAAATTACAACGTATTAAAATTGTAGCCTTGTGGGAGAAGGTTAAAAAAAAATTTTTTTTTGACATTGTCAAAAATTTAAGGGATGATGACGCAACCGCGAGATGCCTGCCAGACTCGTATTTTCATAATTGACCGATAATAAAACATAACTTAAAAATTTTCTAGCTTTGTGGGAAACGGGTTACTCGGATGGTTCACTAGCTCTTAGACTATTAGCTGCTCTGAGCTCAATACTAAACTTATACAAGAAATGCCGTATATAGGGTGAAATTCAAAATGCTTGCAATTTTGCGAAATTTTGTTTCTTCCGAGAATCTAGGATATTTGTTTTAAAAGTTTGTTCGTTACATTACTTTGATCTATGAATAAATATCAAAAAAATTATTTGAAAGTTTCTTGATGTCTGTCCTAGTTTTAGAGATTTATTTTTTTTTTCTTGAAAACTAGTAATTTTTTACATACTCCTCTATACATTTTCAATGAACAGTTGAATAAATTTGTTCCTGCCCAAATTCGATATGGTAGACATGCCTTTAGCTTTTGCAATGTCTATAGAATATTTGTATTATACAGGGTGTGATAGAAATTAGTTAACATAGATTTATGGCAAAATTTATTGTTTTCTCTAAAATGTTATTAAGTAATTTTTTGACGGTTTCATTAGATCAAATTAAATAGGAATTTAAGAATTTCCAAGCAATTTTTTGAAAGGTTTGTTGATTTGGCCCAGACGATTTTTTAGATTTTACGCGTGCTTTATAATTTTTCAAATTATTGCTGCTTATTTGAAACCATAAATTAAACAAAGAATGAGGAATAAATAAGTAACTCTAGGATTCTACATAACACCTAATCATATCTAATTACTATTTCTTAATTTTTTTCCTAATATTCAAATCTGTTTACCAATTAAGTTTCTGTTGCGGTAAACAAGGACGGCCTGCATATTTTCTAAGGAAATTAAGTTTGATATCGTTAATCGATATTGCGTTTCCATAGAAAACACCTGTTACCTTTTGATGTCATTGTATTCTTGACAGTTATATTTTTAGTCATATTTTATAAGCATAAAAGATCTTAAAAATGCCCAGGTTAAGCGAATGAGAAATCGTAAATTGTATTCGTCTGTTAATGGAATGTCTGAACAGGCCGCATTGCAGACATTTATGGGGTAAGTCAACGTGCGATTTCTGAACTGCAACATCGCTTTAATGAAACAAGGAGTGTGACTTATCGTTACAATGGAGGGCCTCAGAAAAAGATATCTTTACCGGGGGAAAGAACTTTACTTAGAAATGTAAACAGAGGCCCAACACACAGTTCACGAAAATTAAATAACGACTTTAGGCAACAAACAGAAGCGATAGTCTTCAACCGAACAATAAGAAGAACTTTAAATGGCAATAATCTAAGGTACATGAATAAATTGTTTACCGTGGTATTAATTTGATATTGAAACAATTTCTCTAATTTGCCGTTAAATTAAAACAATTCGTATAATTTGTACTTATTTTAGGGCAAGGCGTTGCGCAAAATGTGTGAGACTGCTACCACGGCAGCGGGTAGGTAGTCTAGAGTGGGTCCAGAATTACATATAATGGACCGTACATGACTGGAGAAATTGCATGTACGCCAACGAGACCAGATTCAACCTATACCATTCTGATGGTAGAATTTTGTTATGGAGAGAGCCAAATGCCAGGTACCAAGAAAGTAATATGGCACCTCAGAAAGCGTTTGGGGGAGGAGGGGTTAACATATGGGCAGGAGTGATATGGAATGGTAAGACGAAATTGTATGTGTCTTTGGAAACTGTAAATGCACAACGATATACATACTTATCACTGCTTGTTGCCGATAGTAGTGCCATTCGTACAAAATTTTGGGGAAAATTTCATTTTTATAGATGATAATGCCAGACCACACCGTGCAAATATTGTGATAAATGCTCTGGAGGACCACAATATCACTAGAATGGACTGGCAAGCAAAATCGCCGGATTTGAACATCATAGAACACATGTGGTCTAATTTAAAGTTATTAGTTCAAACAAGTCAAAATGCGCCACAAACATTAGAAGAAATGACTCAGGCTATTCAAGTGGAATGGGAAAATATACCCTTGGATTTCATAAATATATTAGTGTCTAGTATGCCCAATAGATGCCGAGCTGCTTCAAATGTACGAAGGGGGGGTTAGTTTGGGTTAGGGGAGGGGGGTGCACTCATTACTAAGTAAACCAACTTCAGCATTAAAATTAATATTTAGCTTAAATAAAATTGTGCACGATTTATCTATACTTTAGTTTTCCTTTACGTTTTTTAAATCATTAATTTCATTAAATAAAATAATTTTTTTTAAACTCCCTTGTTTAATTTTGGTTTGAAATAACCAGCAGTAATTTAAAAAATAATGAAGCACGAGTAAAATTTAAAAAATCGTCTTTGCCAAATCAATAACCTTTCGATAAATTGCTTGGAAATTCTTAAATTCCTATTTGATTTGATCTAATGAAGCATTCAAAAAATTACTCAATAAAATTTTAGAGAAAATAATAAATTTTGCCATAAATGTCTATTAACTAATTTGTATCACATCCTGTATAATACAAATATTCTGTAGACATTGCAAAAGCTAATAGTGTAAGAGCCCAGCGACATAAAGTTACATTTATGAATACTGTCTTGGAAATTTTTGTGTGGCTTAATTCTAATATTCTACCACCTTTTACCTTTATGAAAACTTTCGTAGTGAGGGCTTCTGCTTTCCAGCTTTTCCGAAAGCCAATCATTTCGCGTAGTGCAAAAAATTTATGGATACTGTTTTCTTTTCTAATCTAATCGCGAGGCAAGTTTATGAAACGCGCGAAAAAAAAAGGTCCGACAAAAATTTTTGGTCGTTAAGGGTGTCCGCCAATTCGAACATATCCACGTCACAAGTTTAAAAAATTTTTGGATAACGAGCTGATTTTTTCAGGATTATTTAATAAAAATATGTAGAATATAAATATCCAATTATTGTCCGACAAAGTACATTTTCCGATTTTTCAGTCCGACGCGGTTAAATCATCGGTTTTACGAAGCCAAAAAATTTACGAATAGCAATTTCTTCTTTCGATTTTTTGCTTTGAAATGAACTAGAGAACATAATGAAGAAGTTGTCCGACAGTAAAAGATTACCTTATACCTAAAAAAGAAGCAAAATGTTTTTTTGAATTTAGTCTTTGTACTAATGCTTGGAGTGTGTATGTTATATTATACCCACTTTCAAATAACTGGCTATTTTTGTGAACATTGATAAAAGGAAATATGTAAATACAATAAGTGGCAACGAAACAATCGAACAGTTCTAGAATAAATCGGATACCCGCTGCCATGAATCCGCTGATCGTATGTACCTTTTCGTACATGTCGCGATAGGCCAAGCTCAAGTATGGCGATGACGCTCTCCATCATTAACGCAACATCATTTTATGTGCCACGTTTTCTCTAATACCTGCAGTAGTTTGAAAGTTTTGAAAAATGAATGGTTTTGTTTAATAATGTATTGGCACAGCTTATTCATTACCAGCTAGTCATCTTGCGACGGTATCCGATTTGGGAAGGTAAAGTGAAAATTTTATAAGAGGGCCATGACTTAATGTTGTTTTTAACGTCTGGGCATCTGAATAATACTTTTAACAGTTCGGTTAATTTCAAATATGCTTTGTTATCGTCTAAAATACTGTTAAAAACGATTTTAAATAGAATTTTTTTATAAAACCCGAAATTTTCGGACTTTTTAGGGCGATAGCCGTGGCTTCGGACGAATTTGTCGTGGATTTTGAAGCGAAAATTAATTTTAAATTCAGTTCGCTCCGTGTCATCACATTGCCATGAAAAATCATGAGACTGTGGAACTGAACCGCTCAGGGCACTGTCAGGTAGGCGCAGTGCCAGACACTCCAACTGTCCGATTTCAGCAGAGATGACTAGCTGCGTTTCGCTCTTCAATCAACGCTAGCTGGTAATGAATAAGCTGTGGTATTGGTATTGAAGCGATAGAGAGGGTAACGAGTTAAGTCGATGATTAATTGACAAAATATGGATGTCCGACAGGAGTTGTTAGGAACTGTGTGTCCGCTCCTGGACCGTTGTCTTTCGGCTTGCTTGGTGTTTAATTATATTGCTTGACTTGTTTCCCTTTTGGAAATCTTCGTTATTATCGTAACCATTGTTACGTTAAGTTCTGGACTAATACAATATTATGAGAAGAGAACGATGCAATAATTATCAGGTACAACGTACCACGCCCACAAAAAAAAACAGTCGGTAATTAAATATTCGCCAATAATATGTTAGTATTGAGAGGTTATACCTAAATTATAACTGGCATATTGTATGTAATAAGTGACAGGTATCCCATCCAATTACTCTGGACTAATATATTAATAGGTGAACTGATTCGTGAAATAAAAATGGTACATATTAAGTACTACGGTCTTGGATGTTACTACAAGTTATGAAAGGTGGCATAATTATGCATATTTAGAGTTTAATAAATGGACTTAACTTACCTATATTCATACTGAGCTTTAAGGAAATTAAGATGTTCTTTCTTCACTTATTAAGATTTGTTTTATGTTAACATGTGCTCACTGGTTCCGTTTTTTTAATAAATGTATTAAATGGAAGGAAGAAAAAAAGGCGGAAACAAGGGTTCCCAACAAGGAAAATACAATAGAATTATTGCGGCTCCAAACTCTAAAAGAACTTAGGAGCTACTAAATACACAACGTAATGGATGGGTCGAAATACGTTTGTAAAAAATTGTACGATCACATGTCTGAATGCCGAGTTTCAGATGGTAATACATAGACTGGGGGTTGGTAAGTTTCAAAACATATTATTAACTATTTACGCATTTCACAATCCATTTACAGTAGCTTATAAAACTTTATCACAATTAATGAATACTTGAAAAATAATGTGTTAAGATGCTGTTTAAAATCGATGTTTTTTTGTCGGACTGCAGATTGGTCGCGACATATTTGTCGGACACTTATACTACATGTCGAGTACTTGTTTTACATACATGATTCTCTTTTGTCCGACAGTTATTCATAAATTTTTTGACTTCTTGAAATCGATGATTTTCCCGCGTCGGACTGGAAAATCGGAAAACGTACTTTGTCGAACAATTGGATATTTATTTTCCATATATTTTTATTAAGTAATCCTGAAAAAATCTGCTCGTTATCCAAAAATTTTTTTAACTCGTGAAGTGGATATATTTGAATTGGGGGACACCCTTAACGACCAACATTTTTTGCCGGACACTTTTTTTTCGCGTGTTTCATAAACTTGCCTCGCGATTGGATTAAAGAAGAAACCAGTATCCATAAATTTTTTGCACTAGGGGAAATGATCGGCTTTCGGAAAAACTGGAAAGACAAAGCCCCCACTACGAAAGTTTTCATAAAGGGAAAAGGTGGTAGACTAGCCGCAATTAAACCACACAAAAATTTCCAAGACAGTATTCATAAATGCAATTTTATGTCGCTGGGCACTTACACTATAAAGGAATGTCTATCATATCGAATTTGGGTAGGAACGAAGTTATTCAACTGTTCGAAAAAAATTGAATCTCTAAAACTAGGACAGATATCAAAAACATGCAAATTATTTTTTTGACATTTATCCATAGATCAAAGTAATGTAACGAACAAACTTTTAAAACAGATATCCTAGATCCTCGGAATAAACAAAATTTCGCAAAATTGGAAGCATTTTGAATTACACCCTGTACAGGGCATTTCCTGTAAAAGTTTAGTATTGAGCTCAGACCAGCTAAGTGAAGGTGAAACGCTCAATAAAGTGTTGAAAACCGCATTTCAATATCTCTTTTAATTTGGAAGATACTCTGCTTCAAAGTTTCACTAAAATTTTCAGTGATCCGTTCCGTGTGTCCAGCAGTTTATGTGGTAAATTTTATTCATTCCGACAACTTAAAATAACGAATTTTATTTCCTGATTATTATGTTAAAACAGTCGGATGGAAAATTTAAAAAAAATCAATAGTTTTTGATATTTTGAAAAATTTAGAGAAATTGCATTTTTTCAAAAAACCCGAATTTTGCATATCGGGTTACAACTTTTTGGCAATACCCTGACAAATATTTTTTTGCATTAAATCATACATGTTTTCAAGGTCAATATTACCCAAAGTACGAAAGTATATGAAGTATGTAAAATTGTATATAAAAGAATTTATATACGAAGCTTACCTGAAATTTATTAAGGCATTTTGCAATACTCTGTAGATTTTAATCCATTTTCATATTTTTTATGAAAGTTTATGGAGAGGTTAATAGTTTAGCCGAAACAGATTTTTAATCTTTCGTGTAACTTTATTATTACTTGAGGTACACGGACCTAGAGCTAAAAAATGTTAAGATGGGTTTTTGCCTTTATCAAAAACTATTATCTTCATTTTATTGAAGTTGCGAGAAAAATTTGTATATGAAAGTTTTTCGGTTACAATTTCGAGAAAAAAAAACAAAGTGATCCGATCTTACCTTCAGTATGAGGGATTTTGAATCTTTTTGATTAAAGATAAAGGAGACGAGTTTTTAAAGAACTTTCTATCATCTACTCATCGATACGTTTTAAACACATTTCAATTAGCTATTTTAAAATGGCGGCGATTTTTAAGAGGATTTTTTAAAAAATATATATTGGCCAGGATGTTAATAATACTTATTATTATAGTGTAAGTGCCCAGCGACATAAAGTTGCATTTATGAATACTGTCTTCTAAATTATTGTGTGGCTTAATTGCGGCTAGTCTACCACCTTTTCCCTTTATGAAAACTTTCGTAGTGGGGGCGTTTGCTTTCCAGTTCTTCCGAAAGCCGACCATTTCGCGTAGTGCAAAAAATGTATGGATACTGTTTTTATTTTTAATGTAATCGCGAGGCAAGTATATGAAACGCGCAAAAAAAGTGTCCGACAAAAATTTTGGGGCGTTAAGGGTGTCTGACAATTCAAACATATCCAATTCATGAGTTAAAAAAAAATTATGAATAACGAGCTGATTTTTTCAGGATTACTTAATAAAAATATGTAGAAAATGCAGAATATCCAATTGTCCGACAAATTACATTTTCCGATTTTCCAGTCCGACACGGGAAAATCATCGGTTTCACGAAGCCAAAAAATTTACGAATAACTGTCGGACAAAAAAGAATCATGTATGTAAAACAAGTACTCGACATGTGGTATAACTGTCCGACAAATATGTCGGGACCAATCTGCAGTCCGACAAAAAAACATCAATTTTAAACAGCATTATTTTTCAAGTATTCATTAATTGTGATAAAGGTTTATAAGCTACTGTAAATGGATTGTGAAATGCGTAAATAGTTATTAATATGTATTGAAACCTTGATTGAAACTTACCGACCCCCAGTATAAGTATTACCTTCTGAAAGTCGGCAGTCAGACACGTGATCGTACAATTTTTTACAAACCAAATCCATTACGTTGTGTATTTAGTAGCTCCCAAATTCTTTTAGAGTTTGGAGCCGCAATAATTCTTTTGTATTTTCCTTCTTGGGAACTCTATTTCCCCCTTTTTTTCTTCCTTATCTTAGCAATTAATACACCAAGAACATTTAATACATTTATTAAATAAACGGAACCAGTGAGCACATGTTAACCTATCAGATAACCCTGACGTCCTACTAATAGAACGGCATCTTTAAAAATATCTGCGCACGCCAATGGTGAGAAATTTGACTCGTCATCTATAAGTGAGTTTCGGGACAACCTTATTTGACAGTTCCGCGCCGTATTGCTTGCGCAGCGCTGCATGTTTTTGTTTAACTTAATTATAAAAGTGAATAAAAATGGCCGAATATAACATCAAGTTTGCTAGGTAAGTATATTACTCAAGAAACATTCAATAACTTATTAGTGTTAGCTTTATTTTCATGTATATATACCAAAATAACAATATATTTACTGATAACTTCAATAAGGCACGCTAGTCGTTGGCAGCGAGCCGCCATTTTTGCCGTCCTTTATATAGGCCGTTAGGAATAAGAGCTACTTTACGAAATAAAAATTTGATTACTTATATTATTGTGTAAGTAATGGGTAAAGTAAAATCTAAAATTACCTCTATTTTTCATTTTTAGTGGTTTTTCAATGCATGAAGCATTAGCAATGCTCGAGAAAGACGATTTTCCGCATCATCCTTCAGCTGACATTGTCATGTTACCGCCCGACGACGACTGTGAAACCGACGAGGATTCAAGCCAGGAAGATACGATGTGCCCTGATAATTTACCCTCTGCTCAGCTTAGGGCTTCAGCAGAAATACGGGTACCTCTCTAAGATTCGGATTCGGAAGATGACAACATTCCTCTGGCTCAACTTATTCCAAAAAAAGTCAAAATCCGCTCCAAAATTTGCCAAAGTTTATAATTAGACTAAAAGTCATATTCCATATGAGTCATGTAACTTTGATTCAGGTCAACAATTTGACTTAGAAGACGCAAATGACAGTTCACCGGTCTCCTTGTTTTTTAATTTCTTTGATGAAAACGTTTTTGACTTACTCATTGAAGAAACAAATCATCATGCGGCAAAAAAAATAAAAATAACAAACCAGTTACTGTCCGAGAAATGAAGTTTCGTTGGTATATCCGAGACGTAAAATGTTTTGGGAACAGGACAAAGATGTAAAAAAAAACATTCTTGTTTCAGAGGCGCTTTCCAGAGATAGGTGTGATCACATAATGCAGATAACGACAATTTGTTTACTAGTGATATATTTGCTAAAGTTCGTCCTTTGTTTACTCTATTGAGTCAAAATTTCCTAAGATATGCACCTAAAGTTGAGACCCATAGTGTTGATGAGGGCATGGTACCCTATTTTGGGTGCCATGGCTGCAAACAATTTATGCGGGGTAAATCCATACGCTGGGGCTACAAGCTTTGGGTAGGTTGCTCAACAAGTGGTTATATCAATTGGTTTGAACCATATCAAGGCGCTTCTACGCACATTTCACCAGAGTATAAGGAAGTTGGATCAGGCACTGGTGTTCTGCTCTGTTACGTAGATCAACTTTTGATACGTTGCGTTGGCCTCAAAATAACTCTTATTTTTTTTATAATTTTTTTTTCCAACTTGCCGTTTTTTGAATATTTATCTGCCAAACGTATTCGAGAAACTGAAACCGTTCGCTCAAACCGCATTCCCAAAAATCCCCTCAAGTCATCAACTCAAAAAATGTCCAAGAGGTACGCATGATCACAAATCCGATATAAACAAAAAATTAACAATTCTTAGGTGGAATGATAATAGCGTGATTTCGAAATATCCAATGCTGTAGGTTTGAATCCCATACGGATGGTAAAACGGTATTCAACGGTATGATACCTAATAAATAACTTGAATAAAGGTGATTTTTTTTTAATTTTCATACCTCGGAAATAAGTGGGTTAACATAAAACAAATCTTAATAAGTGAAGAAAGAACATCTTAATTTCCTTAAAGCTCAGTATGAACATAGGTAAGTTAAGTCCATTTGTTAAACTCTAAATATACTTAATTATGCCACCTTTCATAACTTGTAGTAACATCCAGGACGGCAGTACTTAATATTACCATTTTTAATTCACGAATAAAAAAAAACATTTTGCTTATTTTTTACGCATAAGGTAATGTTTTACTGTCGGACAACTTATTCATTATGTTCTCTAGTTCATTTCAAAGCAAAAAATTGAAAAAAGAAATTGTTATTCGTAAATTTTTTGGCTCCGTGAAACCGATGATTTTCCCGCGTCGGACTGGAAAATCGGAAAATGTAATTTGTCGGATAATTGGATATTTATTTTCTACATATTTTTATTAAGTAATCCTGAAAAAATCAGCTCGTTATCCATAATTTTTTTTAACTCATGAAATAGATATGTTTGAATTGTCGGACACCCTTAACGACCAAAAATTTTTGTCGGACACTTTTTTTTTCGCGCGTTTCATAAACTTACCTCGCAATTACATTAAAGAAAAAAACAGTATTCATAATTTTTTTGCACTACGCGAAATGACCGGCTTTCGGAAAGCCTGGAAAGCAAACGCCCCCACTACGAACGTTTTCATAAAGGGAAAAGGTGGTCGACTAGCCGCAATTAAGCCACACAAAAATTTCCAAGACAGTATTCATAAATGCAACTTTATGTCGCTGGGCCCTTACAGTAATACGATCAGCGGATTCATGGCAGCGCTGCGGGCGAAGGTATCGCGATTTTTTCTAGGAATGTTCGATTGTTTCGTTGCTACTTATTGCACAGCTTATTCAATAATCAGCTACTCATCTTGCGGCGGCATCCTTTGATTTCGGAAAGTCAAGTGAAAATTTTAGAAGAGGGCCATGAATTAATATTTTTCTAAACGTCTAGGCATCTGAATAATACTTTTGCAGTTCGTTTAATTTAAAATACGATGTTTTATCATCTAAAATCCATTTGAAAACGATTTTAAATGGCAAAATTGTATAAAAATCCGAAATTTAGGATCTTTTTAGGGCAATAGCCGTAGCTTTGGACGAATTTGTCGTGGATTTTGAAGCGAATATTCATTTTAAATTCAGCTCGCTTCGTGTCATTACATTGCCTGAAAAATCACGAGACCGTGAAACTGAACCGCTCAAGGCACTGCCAGGATGCGCAGTGCCCGACACTCCAACTTTCCGATTTCGATAGAGATCAGTAGCTGGTTATTGAATAAGCTGTGCTTATTGTATTTACATATTCTCTTTTATTCAATGTTTACAAAATTAGGCGGTTATTTGAAAATGGGTGTATATAACATACACACTCCAAGCATTAGTACAACGACTAAATTCAAAAAAACATTTTGCTTCTTTTTTAGGCATAAGGTAATGTTTTACTGTCGGACAACTTATTCATTATGTTCTCTAGTTTATTTCAAAGCAAAAAATCGAAGGAAGAAATGGTTATTTGTAAATTTTTTGGCTTCGTGAAACCGATGATTTTCTCGTGTCGAACTGGAAAATCGGAAAATGTAATTTGTCGGACAATTGGATATTCATTTTCTACATATTTTTATTAAATAATCCTGAAAAAATCAGCTCGTTATTCATAAATTTTTTTAACTCATGAATTGGAGATGTTTGAATTGTCGGACACCCTTAACGCCCCAAAATGTTTGTCGGACACTTTTTTTTCGCGCGTTTCATAAACTTGCCTCGCGATTACATTAAAAATAAAAACAGTATCCATAAATTTTTTGCACTACGCGAAATGGTCGGCTTTTGGAAGAACTGGAAAGCTAACGCCCCCACTATGAAAGTTTTCATAAAGGGAAAAGGTGGTAGACTAGCCGCAATTAAACCACACAAAAAATTCCAAGACAGTATTCATAAATGCAACTTTATGTCGCTGGGCACTTACACTATTAGTAAAATTATGGAGAAACAGACTTTCAAAATATAATTTGGCTTCATTTTCCTTTTGGTTTTTAAAGAATTCGTCCAACTCTGTGTAAATTGGCAACTTTCTTACCTTCGTTTAGCAGTCGAATGGAGTTAACTTGTTCCTGCTGACTGAAACATCTCACGATAGAAAATGCGAAAAGTAATTTTTCTTGCGAACACTTACGAAAATGGGAAAAATGTATAGTTAACAAGTGTGTTGAAAAAATTGTATATGCATATTTGATTTGACGCTTTGACTGCGTTTGTAGTAACGATGAATACTTTTTCTACTACCGTGAGTAAAGTACTAGCTAAGTGTAAAGTAATCTCGTTTATAGATTAGTGCAAAAAGAATATGTAAATATCAAAATCGTTACTTTTCCATCAATTTTTATTGTAAGCTAACGATTCTATTATACAAATAACACTCAGGCATGCAGGTCGTTTCCATAAAAGCACAAGAGATTCGGAATGAACAGATAAGGTTTGAACTTGTTACTAGAGAGCATTTGCCATTAAGGTATTACCTATTGTATAAAGTTATTATTTATAGGGCTTGTTGAATGTTTACTGAATATTTTTAAAACATGTTTAGATAAGGTTTTTTCAAGTTGTGACTTCTGTACCTTCCGTTCTTTTTCACCTGCCGACCAATCAATAGACGCGTTTCGCCGGATAGCGGCTCATCAGTATGGCTATAGGGTCAGCAGATGAGAGAACGGTACTTGAGGCTTTAAAAAATCCAGTGAAATTCAAACCAGTATTGTGTTGTAGCCGGCACCATCTATCCGTAACCTGCTAAGTTTATCGGAGTTAGATAGTTAGATAGTACTATACCATAGTAATTATCAGCTTCTACTTGACCTGTGTATGTCAGGTGAACCTAGACAAATGCATCAGAAAGTTTGTACCTTCAGTACCGTCCGTTCTTTTTCATCTGCCGACCCATACAACACACTACTGGTTTGAATTTCACTGGGTTTGTTTAAGGCCTCAAGTACCGTTCTCTCATCTGCCGACCCTATAGCCATACTGACAAGCCGTTATACGGCGAAACGTGTCTATGGATGGGTCGGCAGGTGAAAAAGAACGAAAGGTACAGATGGTACAAAATTTCTGATGCATTTGTCTAGGTTCACCTGACATATACAGGTCAAGTAGTAGCCAATAATTACTATAGTATAGTACTGTCATTCTCCGATAAACTTAGCAGGTTACGGATAGATGGCGCCGGCTACAACACAGCACTGGTTTAAAAATATATAAACTATTTGAATAGTTCCCTACTAAATTTTTAATAATTATTAATAAATATATGAAATTAGGTACATATTATTAATTATAAAATAAATAATAACCGCAAAACAGACGGCAATAGAACTCGAAGTGCGGCCGCTGCAATCGAGATGTCGCACACGCTAGCAATAATTTGTAATAATCGTGTAATATTGTGTTTTAAAAATAAATTTTATATGTAAATTAATTACAAATATGAATAAAAGTTTCAGCTTATAGCAATATCTATATGTTGGCGGATAAAAACAAATTTTGTTTTTAGCTGTATGCAGCGTGGTTTTTTAAAGACAAGTATTTTATAAATGCTTATATTGTTTTTGGGTAGGTAACTTGGTGGGCTTTCTACACTATAGATGGGGCACGTGCCCACCCAGACCCCACCTTGGTGACGCCACTCCATAAGTTAAAATAATCGCAATAGCTTGGATTTCGGGAAATCAAGATATGCAAACCTTTTCACACGTTAAAAGCTGCGAACTGCCGAAAATCGGATATAAAGTTTGTTATATTCCAAAAGTTGGACGGATCTAGAACAACTGGCGACACGTGGGCAAGCTAACTTTATTAGGAGTTTGAGTTTAGTGCTAATCTCAATTTATATGTATTAATATAACCAGAGAATTACTAAAATATTTTTAAAGTTACATCTATAACTTGTAATTAGTAAAATATTGCCCATGAACTAACTAACAAAGGAAAGAAAAAATTATATTTATTTTCTCCTTACGTTTTTATTTCTCCTAAGTATAAATAATAGTACTCATTTTCGGCACCAAACTATTTATAATTATTAAGCTGATCTGCTAGGATTAGTTTGATTATTCCATATTAACCCGTGTCTTATTAAAACGGTCCATCTGGTGCAAAATAATTTATCTGGAATATATTTATTTGCCCAGATATCGCAAATACGTAAATGCCTAAATGTAGTAGTAACATTAAAACAGAAATGAGCTATTTGTTTTGTTTTAAACCCAAGTTCTAAGGCCAGCGGCAATGTAAAATAGGCTAAATGGTAATAATGTGAGACGAGATCCAAGTTGTTTAAAAATGTTTCTTATAATTGAATTACCCCTCTCGAATATAACTTGCGAGTAATATATTAAGGTCTTCCTTTTAAAACTTTTTCAATTTTATTCGTTTCGTTAATAGTAAGAATTAATGTGTGTATTTATTAATAACACTCGTTTCTCTTTTTTGAGTTTTTGGATGATTCTGGATAGCTATTGTATGTGCCCTGTCGTTTAATTTCGGAAATTAAATTATGCACAGAATATCCGTCCCTTGTTGACACTGACTCTATAAACACGTTCCCGTTCCTTTCAGCAGAATCAGCCTTCATATCAAATAAACGAGCAAAACAAAATCGTTACTCCTGTACAAATCACACATGGGCAAATATACGACGGCGTCCTGGAGTCACACAAGAGAAAATATTTTAAAACAGCTCTGAGATAAAAAGCCAGAATTCTGAGATAAAAATTCAGAATTCTGAGATAAAAAGTAAGAATTCTGAGATAAAAAGTCATAATTCTGAGATAAAGTCAGAATTCTGCGATAAAAAGTCAGAATTCTGGGTTTAAAAGATTACGTAAGCAATATCGTAATATCGATCCAGAATGCTAGTGTTAGCAATCGTAGTCGTATTGAAGCGCATAAAACAAGGCTTACAGTGTTGTTGGGTTTGGAGCAACCTTTAGTTATAGAGGCTGTGAAATCATTAATTTTAAATAGTCGAAATTCGGGCTATAGTGTGTCTTCCGTTATTCTGTGCTTACTTTGTATTATTTTCTTACTCTGTTTAAACCTTAAGATTATTTGCTACTTATTACTCTTTTCTACTTTTTTTAATTTTAAGTATTCGAAATTAGGGCTATAGTATGTTTATAGCCGTTATTCTGTGCTTATTTTGTATTATAGAACAAATGTTAATCTTCTATAATTGTTAATAAGCTACTTTTAAATGACGGTTAGATGAGTAGCATATGCTAGATCGCGCCGTCTTTACATAATTTTTGTAATTATGTTGTTTGAAATATTAACAAAAGGCATATTTATTTATAATTATAAAGCACTTACATTACTATTTATCTTTTTGTCTCAGAATTCTGACTTTTATCTCAGAATTATAACTTTTTATCTCAGAATTCTGACTTTTTATCTCAGAATTCCGACTTTATCTCAGAGCTGATCTAAAATATTTTCTCTTATGTGACCCCAGGACGCCTCGTACAAATATGATTTATGCAGGGCTCATAAACTAGTTATTAAAGTATAAATATCCGGTAGTTGATCGAAGAAGCCGGATATTAGATTATATTAAGGGCTTATGAGCTATTAGCCTCTACACTGCGATCTCATCAGATTTATTGTGTCAGCCCTCAAAAAGCAATTTAAACTTTCTTATCCAGCCCCGTCTTCTGCATGGGACATAATAGGTCAGTTTTGAGATACTCGGTATATCTGGGAGCTCTTGGTATTTCTTCTTTCAACGTAACGAGCCTCACCCTGAGAAGCCCACGCAGTGGCAAAGCTGGTGTACTGCTGTTCCATCCTCTTGTTTGTTGAGCCTTCACTGTCCTGTTAGACATTGGAACTATTATTGTAGTTGTATTTCTTTTCTGACTTAGTAGATATTCTGCATTCTTATAAACTGTTTATTTACCCTTTCTGATGCCTGGCAAGCTGATCCACCATTCTGCAGATTTCGTTTGCATCCATAATTTATTGCTAGCTTTTTGCATAGGTTTTGCTATATTGCAGAAGGGTTTTGGTCCATTCAGGACCTTTTTTGTTCCTACTCTAACTAGTGAGTCAGCCTCTTCGTTGCTTTTGTACCCTGAATGTGCTAGTATCCAAGCTAAGGCCAGTCTGTTTCGACCGTTCAGCTCTTTTAGGGCTTCTATGCAATCCCACCAGATTTGAGTTAACTGGCGTTGAGGTAACTGGTTTAATCTGCAAACTCTTACCTTATCAACTCATTTTCACAATGATGCATTGCGACAGGTTTTTGTTTGTAATATTGCCGGACATTTGCTTAAGCTCACTGAGATTCTTGCCTTTGGCTTGATTCCGTATATATAGGGACCTGAATCTTCATCGAGTTTTGAGTAGTTTGTATAGACAGCTATGGCTTCATTAATCATTCCATACATCCTTTGGAGTCTACTTATGGGTGTTTGTCTGGGCAATATGCATGTGAATGATCTAGCTTCGTCCTGAATATATATAAGGTGGTGGCAAGGTAAGCAGAACTTCTATTGCGGTTTTTATAATGGTCGTCAAGGTACCAGTTGTACTCAGGCAGGTTAGCCCTTAGATGGTACTGAGCCGACCGACGTATCACTCGAGCGTGTTGCGGCTTTAGTCACCAAATCACCAATCCATAGGTTATCTTGAACCTAGTGATTCTTGCATAAAGCAATGTGAACATTTGTTACATACAACATATGTTGTTACATACAACATAGTTGTTTCCGCACATCTTTCTGTCCATTTACAGGCGACTATACTTTTCTGTGCAGCTTTCGTTAGAGTCGATTCCATGTTAGCTTATGGTTAAATATGACCCGTAAGTAACTTGCCTGTTATTCAAATGGCATCTCTAGCCCATTGAGTATTGGTGCCTCGAGTTCTTCCAGTATTAATTTTCTAGTGAATTTTACTATGGCGGTCTTATGGGGGCTCACTGTCATACACCATAATATTTCATGTTTTTGGCAATAATCACAAGGTTATCGGCGTATCCTTTGGATGTTAGCTTTACCATAAATTTCATCTTTTAGGATTTACCCATGGAATCGCCATGTCGATATCTTCTATTTGCTCTAATTATCAGGGTTGTCTCGCTAATTGATGATATAGTAGAGCTATTTTTCAAATTTACATTTATCCACTGACACAGTAGCGGTAATCCGTTTCTTGCTAGAATGTTGTTTATAGATTTCGCAGATACATTAGTAAAGACCCGCTCTATATCTGCAAAGGTTGTTATCAGTCGCAGCTCGTGAGTTTATTGGCAAGTGGGTCAAATCTACGTGGACAGAGGCGCATGCCAGAATAGCGCCGAAGTCGAAAACTTTTCGGGGTGCCATGCCCAAAATGTTTTTTTTTAATAACCCATTGTATTTATAGGTAATGTTTGTTCAAATCAACTGCAATGTTCTTGTGAGCTTTGCTAGTGTCCTCATTATTACGTAATTTTGTAGCTACCTACTCTGAACAAACTATAAGTAAATATAAATAAAACTAAAATACTTAATAATATTCCTAAGATAAACCTCTCAACTCTTATGTAGTTATGTGTTTGTAAGTCAAATGGATTCTTGTAACCATCTGTTTGGTGAAATGATCAATCACTAGCTCATTTAAATTAAAGGTTTTTCAATACAATACTTAACATTGTTAAACTACTCAACCTTGACTCTCTCGTTGTATTTCATAAAAAAGTTTTAATTCTTTTTAGTGTTGAAAAACACCGTTCACTTTCTACTGTTCTCATTGGAATGGTACATAAAATATCTACTTAGCTCATGACTTATTATTCAGTCAACGTATCAACTAAATTTGATATAAGTTTTTGCAAACGCAATGCGTATGTCAATATCAGCCAATTGGTTTTTCTTTGTCTAACCCGTAACCCAAATGTCTTTCAATATAATATTTTATTCCTCCGAGCGGTTCGAGTGTGTTTTCATAAAGGTCAAGCAGCATGCGAACCTGCGAGCGCCAAAAGCACTATCATTGGCCGGCCGTCGACAATTTCGTCAACTATGTATCACTTTTTAACTCCCTAGAAAGCGCGTATCTACGCGCTCCGTCTTAGTTTCGGTTCCCTAATTGCCGTAAAAAGCCATAAGGTGAATTTAAAATAAGGCCGGGCATCCAGCATCAACTGAACAAATTGGGGAGTTTTCGCACGAAAATGCATCCACAGTTATACAATTAAATTAAAATTACGTGGGTCATTGACCAAATGACCTTATTGAGAAGCCGCGCCTGGTTGTTATGGCTATTTATTTCTTTTCTAAGGACTTTGTGAGTAGTCTGTTGAGGTCATTCAGCGGATATTCAATGAACTTGCCTAGCTGGTGCGCAAATTGGCGCTAGTTGAACAGGCTTGCCTGTGTTGTGCCCCATCTCTCATATATCTGTCTATGAACCTTTCCAGCGTTTTACGCAGTAAAGACATTAAACTTATTGGGCGGTATGATTTACGCGTCTTGTCACCCATCCTTCCTATCTAAGGGAGGTAAATGACTATCACATTCTGCTGTACTATGGATATGTGTTGTAGTACTATACATATCTTGAATATATGACACATGTGTGGAATTATCGCGTCTTGTCTCTTTTGGAGGCAGATAGGATTTATCAATTTATTCCAGGGAATTTACAGGAATATAATCGCATTTTATAAATGCATTCATTCGTAAAACTCAGTCAGTTTTGATCGAAACCACCAAACAGGTTTAAAGGCGCCTTCTACACCGAGAGAAATTCCGATAAATTTAATGCGTTACAAATTTAGATACACTGAAATTTTTTTATAAGGATACAATCAAAATGAAACAAAAAAATTTAGTTATTTTGAACTGACGAAACATATTAACAAATAAATATTTTTTGAAACCCTGTGTTAAAATAACGTATTTGAGGTTCTTTACTAGGTACAAATCTTTTCAAAATTTCAACTAAATACCTTTCGTCATTTTGCTATTATCTGACTAGCTTTAAGTTCAAGTTCAAATTACTATCCTTGTTTTAATGAAAGGTTTGTATTAATCGTTGTTAGACAACAACAATCTGTTGAATTTAAATCATATTAGATTGATAAAAATCATTTAAAAGTTTCGCCTGTGAGGGTTGCATATTGCCCCCAAAGCATGCGAGAGTACAGGGTTTCTGGTTATATTTAAAATGATAGCTAAAATCTTTATTTGAATAGGTAGCATAGCATATTAAATTTAAAAGCTTTAGCCTGAATCGTAAGAATTTGCTAAAAAAAGAAACAATTGACGATCGAGTCTCTAAAAAATAAAAACATCAACTTCGTTATTTTAAATGGCACACTCCGTATATGGTTCATCTATCGGATGGTCCATTCGTTGTGGTTTTCGAATATACCACGTTTGATACCTCTATCTTTAAAACTAACTAAGAAAGTGACAAAAACTGTGCCATAAGATCAATCTGTTAGAAAGAGAACGATATTAAATAATGTGTTGGTCTAATGCAGTTATCTTAAGACACAGTTTTTGTCATTGTCCTCAATTAGTTTTGAAGATAGAGGTATCAGACCTAGTATATTCGAAATCAGCAACGAACGCACTATCCGATAAATCAACCATAAATTGCTGGAAGGTGTATGTGGAGGCTGGTGTCTGTGACACTTCCAGAGGTTGTAACCGATGTGTGCAGGGGAAAGCACATCATTAGTACACCATTTTCTTTAGGCATTGTAAT
Organism: Pissodes strobi; assembly: GCA_016904865.1. Taxonomy (NCBI): domain Eukaryota; kingdom Metazoa; phylum Arthropoda; class Insecta; order Coleoptera; family Curculionidae; genus Pissodes; species Pissodes strobi. Next base: position 167,117 of record MU183587.1, on the reverse strand, counting down.
AACTTGTAATTGTTTGTGTCTAACGTGACCATCAAGCAGCCGGATTCTCGATACAAGCCCAATATCCTAAGTGGTGCATCATCAATTAACTCTGGTTTCTAACCCAAACTAACCCAAACTAAATTCTTCCTTTCGTAGCCATTATTTTTTGCGGACTTTCAACCGTGGAAAGCGCTGATTCGGCTACATTTTAGATACGGCCAAACGCGATGTTGTATTCCGCTACAGTTTGTTCCAGTATATTAAAAAAATTCTGCACTTGCCGCCTATTAAAACTCTTCGCATGAGCCGCTGATGTGGCTTCAGGAGTCCACATGCCTGCGGTGTTCCAGACTATCCAGATCTTGGGTCAACTCCGGGTCGCCGACGAGACGTACATCTCTCTTATGAATGGAATCCAGCAGCTTTAGGGTGTTCTTAGGTACGTATATCCTTTTACCCAAAATAACTATTTCTTAGAAATGAACCGAAATATAATAATTATAACATAAATTAAACAATAGTTAAATTACATTAAAATAAAAAAAAAAGTCTATTTGTTTACCTGTACTAAGCCAACTTAGGCTTATTGCATCTTATTAAAACTTATGGCTGAATTAAGTAACCGGACAAATAGATTTTCTGATCTAGAAAAACCACTTTAGGTTATCTCGTCAAAACGCGTGCCACCTAACCTTGACTGAGGGACTGAAGGCAGGGATGATAAACAATCGCGTTTGAGTGTTTGGGGCAGCGTTGCCACGTCTCAAAGTGACAAAATGTCCAATATGTCATTTTACCCTGGTAGGCCAGTTTCCTCTACAACTGCACTGTTTTCACAAATTAACCTTTTTACATTTTTTTTATGGCAGTGGCACACACACTAAAGGGAAATCCTATGGTGCTTGACGAGCGGTGTGTGTGCGAACGTGTTGATTGACACGATTCTTGAATAGTTGTAGATTGTAACTAGTGGGAAACAGATGTCCTGGAAGTGAGTTCCACAGTGATGCAGTGCGCCAGACAAAGGAGTTCTTGTAAAGCAAAGCTCTAGGAGTTTCTAGTTGTACGACGAACTGGTGCGCTCGTGCGTTCTGTCGTGACTGTCTGACAGGAGTTGCCAGGGGCGGGATGAAGCGGGCCAAATCCTGGGAACGTCTGCCGTGAAAGTATCTGTAAAACAGGGACATATCGGCCACATGTCTGCGGTATTTCAGACTATCCAGATTCCGGGTCAACTCCGGGTCGCCGACGAGACGCACAGCTCTCTTCTGAATGGAATCCAGCAGCTTTAGGGTGTGCTTTAGTGCGGCACCCCAGATATGTGAGCAATATTCTAAACAAGGTCTTATTTGCGCTTTGTACAGCAAGAGCAACTGCTGCGGTGTATGGAGTTTTTTGTTGTGAAATAGCGCACCAAGCTTATGGGAGACTGATTTTGCGATGTTAGCAACATGGTCATGACATGAAGTTGAAATCGCGATTCCTGTTTATGAACTGACAAAACAAAACAAGATCACAAAGCAATTCGTACGGGATCATTTCCGATTAGTTCACTTGATATGATGGAAGGAACAGCAGTACAATTAATTGTTTTTTTAAATAAAAATTTTGTATAGTTATTATGCATAATTAATACAAAACTGACTATTTTGTAACTTTGATGACCGGTAGGGGCGGGAAAAGGTTTATCATAATAGAAAAGATTTAAATTAAAATTATCTAAAATATTGGACGGTATTTCGAATCAAAATGTAAATTTTCAATTATTTGAATTTCGGCAGGGGGCAAAAGACGTCACACAATCAGAAAAACTTTCGTTTTAATACTACCAAATGCATATTTTAATAGATTATTCCAAATACAATATACAAAATTAAAAAAAAAACAGGTGATTTGGGCTCACCCCAATATACATGCCTTTAGCCTTTAGAAAAAGGCTTCTAGAGAAAATAAATACCGACGAAAGGCTAAAAATAACAGCTTCTCTAGCCAAGAAGTTCTTAATAAGCCATTATAATTTTACGTTTTCTGACTTTTACTCATTCAGGGGATATCATATATTATCTAGCAGAATAACCTTCTTGCATGTCAAATGTTCAACATTTCCCAAATACTTTTATAAAGAACTATTGGAAATTTGCGTTTAACCAGGTCTGTATTTAATACCACTTGTTTTTGTCTATTGGTATAGTAAATATTGGAGGATTCTTCCTAAGAAACATTTAAATTATAGAATTTTAATTTTTATCGTGAAATCTTTCTCAGACAAGTAATCTTGTATTTTTCCCACTAAAACATTATAAACAAAGCTTGGATACCAACTTTTTTATTTCGTTGCATTGCTATCTTATCAAAAGGTTAGCAAAAAGGAATCCCCATTTATCGATTATTCTGGCAATATTTTAATCTTTAATACATTTAGCGCATTTAGATGAATGATTAGGGACTTGAGAATTTTAAAGCCTAGTATAGAGTTACAGATAATTACAATGTAAAATAAAGTGGATCCCTATATAAAGGTTAAGAGTCCTCACATAACACTTCACTTTTCAAAATAATTATACACAATGCCGTACAATATTTTAATTATAACGATCTTATTGGCTGCTAGTGTTTCAGCATCATCCGTTGCTGTTAGAGTTTCCAACGATTTTAATTTTTCAACCCAACAGGTAATTATTTATATAAGTCTAGTATAAATAACTATTTTCAAAAATAGTTTTACAATACTTGAAAATTCAGCCCACAGCATTTTAATATTACGAAAAAATGTATATTATTTTCTCAAAAAAATGCATCAATCACAGCATGTTATGCAAAGAATAAATTTTGAGAATGCGTCAATTTAAAAAAATAATAATAAATCAGTACTTTTGAGCTAGCAGTATAACCACCTTAAACAAAAAAATATAATGAAAATTTTCTCTCTATTTCTTCAACAAATAAGAATTTGTCTTTGAGTCCGTCGAAATATATCACTTTTAGTGGCTCATGTTTTACCGATTTCGAGAGGATTTTTCTTGATTTTTCTCTGGCTTCTCTCAGCTTATTTAGATCAATTATTTTTATTCTCTTCTGTCTTCTTAGCTCAATATCCTGTAACATAGCTGACGCTTCTGCTGTGGTAGATCAATTCGATAAGCCATGTTGATCCCAATTTTGACCTAGAATAGGGAGTTTTATTGAATTTTTGGAGTATGTGCTATTGAATACAAGAAAATTCAGCACAAAGCATTTCAATATTACGAGAAAATTTTTACTATTTTCTCAAAAAAAATCGTCAATCACCCAATGTGATGCAGATAATTAATTTTCAGAATGCGTTAAATTTAAAAAAAATATTAAATCAATATTTTTGATCTAGAAGTATAGCCGGCTTAAAAATACTATATAAGAATATAATAAATTTATTTCATATACGAGAAATATTTACCATGAAAAGTGCAAAATTTCACTTTATTTTTGAAATTTTTATCTTCAATATATACAAAAGATATAGCATTTGCAGAGCGGTGGCGGGCGCGGTGGCGGTCGCGTTGGCGGTGGCGGTAAAAAACTGTACGTGTATTTGCCAGATTGCTTCTGTTTGCGGTCTTTAATTAACTTACACGCACAGTATTTTACTGCCACCGCCACCTCGACCGCTACTGCGCCCGCCACCGCTCTGGTTTGCGAGCGAGGCGCAAACCAGAGCGGTGGCGGTGGCGGTAAAAAACTGTACGTGTTTTTGCCAGATCGCTTCTCTTTGCGGTCTTTAATTAACATACGGATAGTATTTTACCGCCACCGCTACCGCGACCGTATGGTATTTTTTATTTGCTTTTTTTTATTTTCCCCGTGTGCTTATTAATATGCAGTATTCATGTAAAGTCCGTCGCCTCCCCTACTAATTTTTCAATCACTTGGTATATCGCCACGAAATTATGAGGGCTTGAATAGGGAAAAAATTATGAGAGAATGAGGGCTAGGCGCCATCTTATCTCAAGTTTTTTAAATAAAATAATTTATTCAGTTTACGAAATCTACTCACAATTACCAACATTTCTAAATTTTATTGTTTTCGAATTATGACGTTGAACACTTTAAACCCCAGTAGAAATAAAGTTATTGGTTTTAGAGCGAAATGGCTTACATGTCCCTACCTTAGTTTTTAATAAACTATCTATTGACATCAACTTAAAATGAGAATATGATTTTGGTCACTTCCGGTAAAAAAAAATCTAACTAAAACTGGCTCCAATCTGCAGCGAAATTTCTTAATGAATTCGACCAATAAGGGGCGTGAAGAGAGTTTATTAAGGAAAAACAGTACCGCTTACCGGTAAATATCGAAGCTTAAGAATTTGAGCAAAGTGGTAGAAATAGCGAAGGAAAAGAACTCCAAGTGTAACACCAAATAGTTGTTCACCGATTCCACCGCCACATCTTGCAAGAATCATTCAGCCACCCCCGAGACCGGTTTCTACCCTGTTAGGCGTCATCAGTCGGGTTTAGCCTGAATGACTCCTGCAAAATGGGCAACTTATATTAGTGAACCCGTCATCCAGCGGCTTTTCTGCAACACTGGCGCAATCTGCAGATTGCAGTTTGAACGCCAGATAGCAAGGCTGCCTAGGACATAGCGGCGTTCGCCAAAAAATCAAGCAAAGTAGTAGAAATCACGTAGGAAAAGAACTCCAAGTATAACACCAAATAGTTGTTCACCGATTCCACCGCCACATCTTGCAAGAATCATTCAGTCAGGCACCCCCGAGACCGGTTTCTACCCTGTTAGGCGTCACCAGTCGGGTTTAGCCTGAATGACTCCTGCAAAATGGGCAACTTATATCAGTGAATCCGTCGTCCAGCGGCTTTTCTGCAACACTGGCGCCATCTGCAGATTGCAGTTTGAACGCCAGATAGCAAGGCTGCCTAGGACATAGCGGCGTTCGGCGACTGATGACGCCTAACAGGGTAGAAACCGGTCTCGGGGGTGCCTGAATGATTCTTGCAAGATGTGGCGGTGGAATCTGTGAACAACTATTTGGTCTTAAGAATTTGTTTTGTAAATTCACAATCAGAACAAATTAGTTGTTTAAAAAAAAAAACAAGTTATCTACTTTTAAATAATAAGACTATTAGGTCTTTTTGGTCAGTTGCCGAAGCTGTCAATCAGGGTTTCTCAAAGACGTCAATCGCACCACTGACCAAAGATGATGGCTCAATATCAGAAACGGCAAAAGAAAAAGCGGAGATTCTTGCCGAAATGTTTCATCATCAAATTCTACCTTGGATTCTCAAGAAAAGACTCTTCCAACTGTCCCGAGGATGAATTCGACAATGGCATTTCGCCAAAGCGAAGTGAAACCGATACCCAAAGGCCTAGATCTCTCGGAGGATTTTAAAGTCAGTGCTACAGTTCCTCGAAGGTGCATATTATTTCCCACATTGTTCCTGCTCTATATCTACGATCTCTTAGACAGGACAAACAATCCTATTTACAGCTTTGCAGATGACAGCACTCTTATATCCTCATTCATGGCGCTGACACCAATAGCATCTGCTCGTTCCCAACACAAGCAAGAAAATAAGATTGCTGCCATCAATGAGGATATGAACGACATCGTCTTGTGGATGACCAGAGTTGACTATAGACCTTGATAGCCTTGCGCATCGAAGAAAAGTTGCGGATCTATCATCTATCTCTCTACTATCGATACTACTACGGAAGGTGTTCGAACGAGCTGGCACTAGTGATGAGCGAGACTGGTCTTGGTCTTGAAAAAGAAGCAAGGCAAAGACCAAGAACGAGACCGCCTTTTGGCCACCACCAAGACTTGTTATTGCATACACATGCAAGAACAAGACCAATACCAATACCATGTGCTGCATTACTTTTTTAAATTTAAATTGTTTGCATATTAGGTATGTACATTAAATTTAATATCTTGCGTGGAATTTAGACTAGCTTTGTACATTAGTGTTTCCGAAATAAATGTATACCTTATTTCTGAATTATTTAAAATGTTAGACGTAGCTATCATCAAATAAACATAAAAATATATTCAGGTTGGGTAGAGACTTTTTCCTAGCATGCATTTGACAATGAAAACGTACGTATCAATAATTATATCGATTTTTAATTAGTAGATAATTGGTAGAGTATGTTCCCACATAGAAACATCCACAAAGAGAAACAGACCTGGATATCCAACGATAAAATCACCCGTAACCAAATCGACCACTTTGCTATTGACGCCAGACATATCAGCAATATGTTGGATGTAAGGAGTCTTAGAGGAGTTGATGGCGATACTGATCATTATGTGGTTAGAGCAAAAACTAAGATGAGAATATCGACGAACAGGCATACAAGGAACAAGTAGGGGTTCGCGAGACCGAGACCAAAACCTGGCAAATCTCGGTCTTTGTCTCGAAGAAAAAATTTAGTCTCGGTACCGGTCTCGGGTCTCGAAGCCCGAGACCAAGACCGAGACTATCTTGGTCTCGGTCTCGGTCTTGTCTCGGATTAGTCTCGGTCTCGGGTTGAGCAAATAAAAAGCAATTAAATAATTTACTGTTTTATTTCGTTAATAACACAAACGCTACTTCGGAATGTTAAGAGAAATATAAATAATTTAGAAAATATACCGAGTGCCATTTAAACTGAATAAGTTCCGATACAACTGAAAGCAATCTCTTATTTATATTTTATTACAAATGTGACCTTTCCATTTTAAGTTTTGACTTTGACGACGCGACGTATGATTCTAAATCTAAACCATTCAAAAGTCATCATAACTGCCATCAGTATAGCTGCACTATGATTTAGAGGTTTCCAAATAAAAAAAAATAATGAGTGTGCAGTTACGGAAAAAACCGTAGGCAGTCGCAGTACTTCGGTTAATACCCAACATGTGAGGTATTTTAGTGTTACGGCAACATTTACAAGAAGGGGCAGGCTACGCAATGGGATGGGGAAAGAACACAAATTATTCTTTTTAACTTTAGTGAGTATGTCAAGTTCGCAAGTATGTGAAAGGGTTCATTTTCAATACGCTTCGATTGTTGTTTTGAAATATTATGGTGAATATATCTTCAGGGTCCCAACATCAACTTATTTTCTTTAAATACGGATCTGGATATTTTCGTACGTTTGATAAGCTTTAAAGCTCTTTATGATCTAAAAACAACGATATACCACACTTGTAAAAAAATAGTAAAAGATTTTCGCATAAATACCAATGCCATAGCCTAAAACTTCTTTAGGCTATGCCAATGCCATAGCCTAAAAAAGAATATAGCTGCGACATTTAAGCGCGGCATCTTTGACAAGCTTGGACCAACTTTATCACTATGTAGTGGGGAGGAAATAAATAAATCTAATTTGACGTCAACCCCATGGCAATCTTTAGTGAAGTGAGCCGTACTCAAATTTTTTGGGTCTTTATATACTAAAATTGTTACTCTCCCCTATTATTTTATTTAAACTTTCACTTCAAAATATATGATTTATAAAATACTGCTTATTTCGGGTAGAGAATAACCAATTTTTTGATCCGAAAAACTGCATAAAGAGAGCCGGATATTTATTTAAACATTATACCTGAAAGAAATATTTAAAAATGTCTTTTGAAATGAAATTAAGAATGGCGAATGTAGATTACTTGTAGTAAGTACAGCATTCTTGAAAGAAAAGTCAATTACCTAAAGAAAAATATAATTGAGTTACATATTATTTTGATAAATTACGATCAATAAAACAACTCATTTATGTAGAAAACTATTTATTTTTTAACGTTATAACACCCATATAATAAATTGAAATTGAAATAAACTGAAATGAATATAACCATAATAGAATATTGGCTCCAAGATAATCTTCAAATATCAACAAGATCTATACACAAAAAAATTTTTTTTATGGGAGAGATTATATTGCGCAAGTAGTTACGGTTTTAGGCCAACTTGTGAAGATCTGCAATAATAATTTTGAAAATTTTGATTTATCTAGTTGTTCTCTTTTAAGCTTGAGAAAGATCTTATATAAGTACATATTTTGTTTTATATAGATTCTTAGCAACCTGTACAATTTTATAAACGTATTATGTACGATTTTGCATATTTTTTCGTAACAGCTTCTTCATTTTATTCATTAGATAAAAATATTGTCCAGATGGTGAAATGAAATTAAATTTTTGATCTGGCTATAGTTCACGAACTAGTTTATGCATGAAGTGCACGCTAAATCGGTGCAACATGTATCGTGCGTTCAATAATTTATCTTGATAACATTTTGATTCCCTGTAACTTTTTTGTTTTTAAAGATATCAATGTTTACCTTGATATCTTTAAAAACAAAAAACTTACAGCGAATCAAAATGTTATCAAGATAAATTGAACGCACGATACATGTTGCACCGATTTAGCGTAATTGTGCACTTCATGCATAAACTAGTTCGTGAACTATAGCCAGATCAAAAATTTACTTTCATTTCACCATCTGGACAATATTTTTATCTAGTAAATAAAATGAAAAAACTGTTACGAAAAAATATGCAAAATCGTACATAATACGTTTATAAAATTGTTCAGGTTGCTAAGAATCTACATAAAACAAAATTATGTACTTATATAAGATCTTTTTTAAGTAAAGTGGTAGAAATCGTGAAAAGAACTCCAAGTGTAACAACAGTTGTTCAGGTTCACCGATTCCACCGTCACATCTTGCAAGAATCATTCAGGCACCCCCGAGACCGGATTCTACCCTATTAGGCGTCACCAATCGGGTTTAGCCTGAATGACTCCTGCAAAATGGGCAACTTAAATCAGTGAACCCGTCGTCCAGCGGCTTTTCCGCAACACTGGTGCCAGATTGCAGTTTGAACGCCAGATAGCAAGGCTGCCTAGGACATAGCGGCGTTCGCCAAAAAGTCAAGTAAAGCGGTAGAAATCGTGAAAACAACTCCAAGTGTAACAACAGTTGTTCAGGTTCACCGATTCCACCGCCACATCTTGCAATACGATACGATATAACCAATTTAAATGTTTTAAATTAATTCAAGGTAGTCGCCAAAATTCGGTTAGTTTCAACTTAATTTAATATTTTTAATCTGTTACGATACGTCTTAGCCCTTTTTGGTGCTTTTGGTTAGTTTTGGTTAGTCGTTCAATCGACTTTCTGTTAGTTTCAGTTAGTTTTAATTTATTTTAATCATTTGAACCGGTTCCGATACGTTATAACGAATTTAAATGTTTTTAATTAATTTAGGTTAGTCGCCAAAATTCGGTTTATTTGGGTTAGTTTCAACTTACTTTAATATTTTTAATCCGTTACTATATATTTTAGCCCTTTTGGTGCTTTTGGTTGCTTTTGGTTAGTTTTGGTTAGTCGTTCAATCGACTTTCGGTTAATTTCAGTTAGTTTTAATTTATTTTAACCATTTGAACCGGTTCCGATACGTTATAACCAATTTTAAAGTTTTTGATTACATTCGGTTAGTCGCCAAAATTCGGCTAATTTGGGTTATAACTTACTTTAGTATTTTTAATCTGTTCCGATACGTATTGGACCGTTTTGGTGCTTTTACTTACTTTTGGTTAGTCATTCAGTCAACTTTCGGTAACTTTCACTTAGTTTCAATTTATTTTAGTCATTTGAACCGGTTCCGATACTGTGAGGCTTTTCTCGTTAGGCGCTTCTTTGCTTCTGCATGCTATGCTATTTCTTCTGCATAAAATGCAATTGAACCGCCTAGTTTAACCATTACGTCATCCAATGGTTGGTTCTCGGGCGCCACCGCATCTGGATTATAGTGGTAGAGGGCCCACTCCGCACCGGGTTGCTTTTAGAAGTGGAGAAACGGCGAACCAGGGGTCAATCTTGAATGTTTGCGTGGTTGCCGTCTGCTTTCAGAAATTCGCTTGCTTAACTTAACTTAATACTAGCAGGAAGGGATTTAGAAAGAAAACACACAATTTCAAAGTATACCTAATACAGCATCTCTATTTGCCAATCTGGAAATATAAAGAATGGTGACGTCAAAACCCTGATGACCTAGGCTAACCTAGCGTTGCAACGAAAGAATTATGTTTTACTAATCCAATCTACCTAAACTGCGGTTAACCTAATCTATCAATTCTTAACTAAAGTCACTCTAATGCGACTTATGCTTAACCCAAAAGATAAAGAAACGAAAATATTGCCAGAGGGGGGGTATGGTATGCGAAACGTAACGGGATGACATTGACATTGAGAAGAGAAACAGAGCCGCGATATCAACTCTTAAGGAACGGTACTACTACGACGAAGCTACTTGGAGTAAGGTATCCACGAGTCCACGGACAGGCACTCGACTGACGGTCCAACATCGGTCCAATGTGGCTCCTCTGACTTGGTCCTGACGGGTATGGATATACGCGGCCTGATGCTTAGAAGATTACGGAAACATGCGACGATAGCGTTAAGGTTCGGATAATATCTGACATAAGGATGACGACGATGACGATACATAGGATACAGTGCGACATTACTAAACGACCTGACGAGGCTTCCTGCATATGTGAAGGGAGAAAATTTGATTCCGTACCCCACTAAACGAGCCGAGTGTCGCGGCTATTCTTCTTTAGGCTATGCCAATGCGCTAGAGAAGGATTACCGGAAGCATTTTCTATCTCTTCCTAACCAATTGGTTCTTATAAGAACCTCGTATTAACCAATTTCTGAACGAGTGCGATGCGTCATTTTTAAAACAGCAATAGTTTTTAAAAAGTGTTTTAAAAAATCCAGGTCTGTATTAAAAAAAAATAAGTTTTTGTCCGATCGGACGAAAAAGTATACCTTTCCTATGTGTTTTCTCATCGCAAAAGTCATGATTCCAGTATATTGTATTCGTTTCTTGGCAACATGCAATAACTGTACGTACAACATTTCCATCCTAGGCGGGGAATATAACATTCCCGGCCTCGGCCGGGAATATAAAATTTCTGTCATATTTAAACACCTTGCTTGTCAGATCTGACGTTTATCAAAAGCAAGATTTAGCTGTGGTTTCCCCAGTTAGGTAATAAAGTCCAAGCTCGCTCGATTCAAAACTTGATATTATGTTAAGTTTAAATTTAAAACGCCGTTTTTATTTGGAGTTTGGGTTAGTTTGGGTTAGTTTGGGTTAGTTTGGCTTTATTTTTTTAAATACGTATTAAAATTAATTCCGATCGGATAAAAAATAGTATGTGTGCAACTCGTAGGAAAAGCACATTCCTGCACTCCTGTGTTGCTGGCCTCGGCTGCGCCTCGTCCAGCAATTACCACAATCTACTACGGAAGGTGTTCGAACGAGCTGGCACTAGTGATAAGCGAGACTGGTCTTGGTCTTGCAAAAGAAGCAAGGCAAAGACCAAGATCGAGACCGCCTTTTGGCTAGCAAGACCACGACCAAGACTTGTTATAGCATACACATGCAAGAACAAGACCAATACCAATACGATGTTCTGCATTACTTTTTTAAATTTAAATTGTTTGCATATTACATTAAATTTAATATCTTGCGTGGAATTTAGACTAGCTTTGTAAATTAGTGTTTCCGAAATAGATGTATACCTTATTTCTGAATTATTTAAAATCATTATCCTGTTAGACGTAGCTATCATAAAATTAACATAAAAATATCTTCAGGTTGGGTAGAGACTTTTTCCTAGGATGCATTTGACAATGAAAACGTACGTATCAATAATTATATCGATTTCTTAACTTTGTCCTTATTTTTTTCAGCAAGAATGACCTTTTGGAAAAAATGGTATTTGGCTTTTATTCTTATCTTAATAGGAGCTTTATTTTTTCTGTTAAAGGTTTTCCGATATTCCAAAGTTTTAGATTTTTAATCATTATTTTTGTGTTTTCTATGGACCATGTATAACTTATCCTTAATTTAGCATTGTCAAAATTAGTTTTTTTTACAAGCACCAACTTTTATCTAGAATAAAATTTTCTGTGAAATCAATAATATAAAAGTTTCCCATAAGAAATGTGACTTAGATCGTTTTTCCCCTGTGCCCTTCATGTGCAACTCGTAGGAAAAGCACATTCCTGGACTCCTGTGTTGCTGGCCTCGGCTGCGCCGCGTCCAGCAATTATCACAATCATCCAGGAATGTTTTGCTTTTCCTCCTAGTTACACAATATACTATTGTGGCGACCGTACAAATATGAAACGCCGAGTTTTAAATTTGCCAATGTCATTTTGTAATGAGAATAATGACAACACGTAGTGTCAATTATATTTTGAATATATTTTCAAATAAGCCCAGGAAACGATTTTGCAAAATTTACTATCATCCCTAAGTATTTAGAATTTTTAAAATGTTCAAGCTGTATTTTGTTACGCACAAAAATGCCCAACTTTGCCTTAATTTAATCGACCTCGTATCTCTTATGGTGTCCAGGATTCCCATGCATGCACTTGAATTTGTAGCACTTTGTATAAAGAGCCTAAAGTAAGTAGGTACTTTCCCATGCATGCACTCGAATTTGTAACAGCAATATTGCAATATTAATAATTGTATTCGTTACTTTTACTTTATTTTAAGTAACCTACACGAAAAAATTTCAATTCTTTAAGGTTTTCAGCAAATACCCTTAAAAAATGTTACTATTTGAAAGTTCTAATATATTTATGAAAATTTGCGCTTCATCGTAGAATCAAATTTGAACAACTTTTCCCATTGACACTTTTTTATATATCGTCAAATGACCCCACTTTTTGCCTTGCAATCACTTGAGACATGTCAAAATCGATTTTTGGTTTATTGGACATGCTGAATTAATCCCCAAAAATTTTATTTTCGATATTTGAATAATAAAAATTATGTTTCCAATTTGTTGCAAACATTATGTCGGTTACTAGGTATATGCCCGAACAAGTTTTTTTTCAAAAATTACGTTTGAATATCTCATATATTCTATGTATAAGTACAGTTAAGCTTAATTAATAAAAATGATATCTGCTACCTACTCTTTCCAAAATTAGGAGGGTTGAACGGACTTTAGACGGGCACTGTATACGAGATTAGTGTTGAAATTCTTCAGTTTTCGTTACGAATCATTGCGTTAAAAAAATATGAGTAATTACATATTTATTTATACGATTTTTTAGGTTAGCTTTGTGCAAGCATGGGCTTACTGTAGAAATGCAGGACAGAAATTTGCTTCTTTGTCTACAGAAGAACAGGATAATGCACTCGCAATTGCCCTTGCAGATCTAAATGCCTCGACAGGTAAATAATAATCAGAAATACGTGTTATTAGCTAAGATATCGAAACAATTTTTTAGATTGCTTTTGTTAGCTGTATAGAAATATTTACATTTTTACAAAAATACCGTGGACTGCACTGATAACGATATACTTTCTCATGCATTTAAGCATAGAATTTGTTCGTACCGCATAGAGGTCAGAAAGAATTTTACGTTCTGATGTAGAACTCATCTTAAATCTCTTCTTCAGAACCGATGGTTGACCAAACTACTTTAAATTGATCTTAATCGAAGAACAAAAAACACCAACAATAAACTTTCATTTTGGTTTTTCTATAATAGGTTGCGTTAGTTTGGGTTAGTGCACATACACATTTTTCTATTTTGCATTTTTATGACTATAAATATGATGGTGCTTCCACGATCAAAATATTCCGGAAGTAAACTCCACGGCCATTCGAATATCCTGACGTTGGGTGGCCCTGGGAGTCCTTCAAGCCGCATTTCACAGACAGCAAAGATACCGAACCAATTTAGAATAGATTTCTGCAACATAAGAGGCTTATATACAAACACAACGCAAGGAAACACTCGAACCGAACAACATTGACGTCATGTGGCACAAGTTCACCGCCAAGGGATTAATCAAGTTTATATGTTGTCTCTATCTAGAGCCTACCAAAGTTTTTATAACACTAGCTACCAGTTTTGATTCAATACAGGGCGATCACCCTAATTCAGATATAATCGTTCTGTGAGACTTCAATGCCCACAACCCTAACTGGCTCAAACATCACAACAAGACCGACAACGACGGTAGAGAAGCTGAAATATTTGCCATTAGCTGCGGGCTAGCTGCCAAACCTGACCAGTACAAGGTAGGGCCTTTGACAGCACAATTACAGTTGTTCCGCCATTAGGTATTTCCGACCACAAACATATTACAACGGTTTGTGAATTGCCACTTCTACAGAAGGATCCACCATTGCCTCGCAAAAACTGGCACAACAATTCTGTAAATTGGGACGATCTAAGGGAGTTCTACCTAGAGTTTCCTTGGCTCGACGTCTGCTTTGGCAATGGCGACCTGTCAGTCTGCTGCGAAGAGATCACGCAAGTAATATCCTGACGAATGGACGCATATATCCCAAATTCCATCAAGTTACCGCAAAGAAAAGCCCTGGTTCGACGAAAGATGCAAAAGAGCTGTTGGTAGGAAACAGCAAACCTACAAGTACTGGCAGCAAAATTAGACCGCTGGAAATCGCAATTATTTTGCCGAAGCGAGAAACTAAGGACAGACACAATCAAAGGATCAGGAATAAACTTTTGCAATGCCCCAGTGGCTTCAGGAATTTCTTAAGTACTAACTTTACATAAACGTATGTCCTACCTTTGACAGACGAACGTGGCGTCACGGCGACTACAGCCAAGGAAAAAGCAAACATGTTCGCCAAAATGCTTTCATCGCCTTCTACCTTAGACGTCCCCCAAGGCAAGGCTCTCCCTACCATACCGAACATTAACACCACCATTGCAGAAGTCAAGTTTCATCACCGTGATATTCGTAAAATCCTTAAAGAACTAGATTCGCAAAAAGCATCAGGACCAGACGCAATACCAGCCATCCTGTTAAAGAACTTCGCCAATGAACTACACCCGTTTTTCCTGTCTTACGGAAAAGGGATTTACCCATCTTCTTGGAATGCCACTCGAGTGCAACCTGTTCAAAAAAAAAAACAAGAAAACCACTCCCTCAAACTATCGCCCAATTGCCTTGCTTCCAATAATCTCCAAAGTCATGGAACATGTAGTCAATCAGCAACTACTCAAGTAACCCGATAACAACATAATAATCAGCGATAATCAATGCGGCTTTCACAAAAAAAGATCGACAGGAGATATATTGGCCTAAGTCACTCATATATGGAGTAGGGCAATTGACTACTACGGAGAGTTTTGAGCGATTGCGTTGGATATTTCGAAGGCATTCGACAGAGTTTGGCATGACAGACGGCTCAACAAAATGCCGTATTTTGGATTGCCAGCCTCTCTGTGCAGCTGGCTTGCCAGTTTCCTTAAGAACCGATCTCTGCACGTTGCAGTTAATGGACACATCTCAGACACATTCACCATTAATGCGGGCATGCCTCAGGGCGCAATGCTTTCACCAACTCTGATCCTCATCTATATTAATGACCTGCTGACCGAAACGAATAATCCTGTTTACAGTTTTGCAGATAACAGTACCCCTGTCTCCCACTTTAGATCAGAAAAACCTTTACCAGCGGCTGAGACTTATCACCGCAGACAAGAGCAGATTACAGTAATTAATCAAGACCTGGAGAAAGTTCAAACTTGGGGCGACAGAAATTTGATCCAGTTCAATGCAGCAGAGACCCAAGCAGCCACATTTACCAAGAGGGCCAATACGGCGGGCCCTGACATCATCACGGCAGGATCGACCATTCCATGATCCTCGTCAATCGGACTACTAGGTATCTCCGTCAACAGCAATATGTCCTGGCATGACCACGTTGCTAACATCGCAAAATCAGCGCCCCAGAAGCTTGGTGCGCTATTTCGCAACAAAAAACTATATACACCACAGTAGTTTCTCTTGTTCTACAAAGCGCAAATAAGACCGTGCTTAGAATATTGCTCACACATATGGAATGCCGCACCTAAGCATACCCTAAAGCTGCTAGATTTCATTCAGAAGAGAGCTATGTGTCTCGTCGGCGACCCAGAGTTGACCCGGAATCTGGATAGACTGAAACACCGCCGAGATGCCCCTGTTTTACAGATGCTTTCACGGCAGGTGCTCCCAGGATTTAGCCCGCCTATTCTTGCCCCTGACAGCGCTTGTCAGACAGTCAGGACAGACGGCAAGAGCGCACCAGTTCGTCGTACAACTGGGAACACCTAGAACATCGCTTTACAAGAACTCCTTTGTCTGGCGCACTGCATCCCTGTGGAACTCACTCCCAGGACATCTTTTTCCCACTAATTACAACCTACAACTATTCAAGAACCGTGTCAATCAACATCTTCGCACACACACACACACACACACCGCTCGTCGAGCACCATATAGCACCACCTTTAGAGTGTGTGCAACTGCAATAAAAGAAAAAACTCAAAAAATGTATTTCTGATATGAAAATATCATTGGAAAAGATTTTATCATTTCAAGGTTGGCAACCAATTATAATGTAAAAATATTTAAAATTCAATCAATACCTACCATTTTCTTTGCATAAAGATCGCATACTGCACATAAAATGAAACGTGGCCACATTACGTCAAAAATTATGTTACCATCGTTAGGTATGAAAAATATGGGTGTCGAAATACTCTCATTATGAAACATGTTGGCCTATCGTAATGGTCTTAATACGAGCGCAAAATAGAAAAAAAGGTCCTTGCCTTTTTAAAATTGAATAGAAACGTAGATACCTAAATAGTGCACTTTTGGTTTTTAGCATCATTTTAGATTGGAGGAATTTACATAAGAAATGGTTTTTTGTCTAAATGGTACTGGGTTGACAGACAGGAAGATTTTAGTTATGTGAACTGGAAGTCTACACCCTCGCCTTCGGCGACTGCAGATAACTGTGTCGTTTATAGTTATTCAGCCACTACGAAAAATGGAACTTGGACCTACGAAAGTTGCTCTGCAGAACTATATTTTGCCTGTCAGTAGTACAATAGTATTTTATGACTGATTTTATATTTATGCTTATATTTGAAATAAATGACCTATAATGACAATATATTCCATAATTTAGGTAATACAGCAAACACAAGCAAATTAAATTTTGAGATTGACAAAACGAAAACTAGTGTCAGTGGCAATATTGAAGCGCTTTAATTTATTATAGTGAAATATGACTTATTGCATGCGAAAACGTACCTATGATTGAGTGATCTTATACAGAAAACAGTTTAAGAGCAGTGTCTGAAATATTATTCCTATCAAGGTCTATATTTCGTTGAGTTAGACTTCATTTTATAATCACTATTTACAATAAATTGAACGGCAATTTTGAGCATTTGTTTCGTTGTGTGTTGTGGGGTGAATTGAAATTCATTGGTAAATCAGATATTTCTCAAAAAATTTCCATTATTGTTTGTTCTTTTCATTATCTCAACACAAAATGCTATACTCCGTCTTTCATCACGTCCTACGGGAATGTTGAAATGTTTTCAGTTGATTTTTCTGCCAAGTGGATCTCTTCCATTTTATCAATAACTTCAAGTCCAAAGACACTTTAATAAATAACTGTAAATGGTCAACCTGTATGTCAATAGAGCTGAAGGAAAGGCTAATAGAAATCTTGATACTATACTGCACGGCTGCTGTGGAGAAAATAGGACGAGGATTCTGGAGCAATTCGCAGAAAAATATCAAATTAAAGTGTTGCGCACTTAAAACAAAATATTTTCCCCATAAATACAAAAAACATTCCCGTAGAAGGTGATGAAGGAGGGAGAATGGCATTTTGTTTTAAGAAAATGGAAAGAGCATACTATATTGGGAATTTTTTGAGAAACATTTAGTTTACCGATAAATGTACATTCACCCTCAGCAACAAACCAAAAGTTCAAAATTGCCGTTCAATTTATTGCGAATAATAATAATAAAATTAAGTCTACCTACAGGGTAAGAACATGGAAACCAGCTGATAATGACGAAATATGGACCTCGATTTCAGATAATGATTTTCCAGGCTTATGTCCCAAACCAGAATTTAAAATGTATTTTTCACGTCGGCAAAATATCGAGACACCATTTTTCCACGGATTATGACAGAAAAAATATTTCATCTTCTTCTAAATTTTTACATTTTATGGACAACCCTGTCGTTTCACCCAGAAACGTGGTTAATACCTCGTTTTTGATTTAAATTAAATTATGTGAACCCTTTTCTTAAAATGTAACGTGCAATCTGTGAAATTTTGATGTGATCATTGTTGATTTGTGTTGTTTGTTCACCTTCATGGATATGTCCTTTTTCCCATTGACAAGTAACACTGATGATGCCTTAGGCCGAAAGCGCTCTGTTACGCTACTTTAGGAAGTCCTTTTGGATTAAAAATTTTGCATGGAATACAAAGGGTGTTTCATTTATTATGTTTCGTACATGCACACTCTTTACTCTCCATTTAATAATATGTCAGTTGAAACAAAAGAGATTAGTCAATACGTTTTTACCAAAGTAACTAGTATTTGTGTTAATGTCGCTCATTGATGAGTAAAATCGGGTTGCAAATGCTCGCAAGGTATACACGTTCTCGTAGCTTTTTGAGATCTCGGTGGCCAAAATTGTCTTGATAATTTTGTAGTTTTTAATTTTGTAACTTCTCTTTTAAAATAAGTTTCCTACCTAAATAGTTTGTCGAATTATATAATTGTGTACCTAATTCTTTATTATTGTCTGGTGTAATTGATTAAATTTATTTGCTAAATTTGTTAGATTGATTTAGTAAATGTTTGTTTTGCGATAATTTCCAATTAATGTAAAATTGAGCTATGCCCGTTAATAAATAAATATCTAACCATTAAACCAACATACAACAACCTAACGAATTCAGAGACGGCGACGTACGTTGACAGCGAAGTGATAAAGTTTGTGGCTGTGTTAGATTATGGCCATTCTATCTACAGCTAGCCAGCATATTTTAAATTACGAACGACTGGACTACCACCTACCAATATAAACAGAAACCGTTTCGCCCAAGTTACTCGTATTGCCGCAAATTAGCTTTGCCAAGTAGTCACATTTTGGAGAGCTGTACATATACCCACAGTTTTGTTATAAATTGTAATGAATAGTGAAAATATTAGGCAACTATCTTTACAATCGATAGATCAGATGAACAATAATATATTCGAAGAAGGCACATGTGTACAATATTTTTCCAAAAGTAATATATTCAAAAACAATATAATCGCCAGGTCCAGGACGGAATATCATCGGATCACTTGTATCTATCTACTGTTAATGTAAATTTCTTTCTTTCCTTTTTCCTTTTAAGATACATTTAAATTATACCGTTTAATCTTTATCGAACAATTTTACTCACAGAATAAGTACCCTTGGTTTTTTCATGCTAAAACACATTCTTGATGTAAAGAATTCCTTTGGCGCGTTTAGCATACTTCTTCCTGGGTAGTGAATAAGACTGAGCTGACTACCTATGTAGCGCTCAAATCTATCGATACCTACATGCAACCCTGCAGCAAATAGCTTGGCTATTTAACGCTCATTCTGATAATTTTTGTAAATTTAGCATTTCTCTCGAAACGCTTTAGTATTGAAAATGCTATTGGGATCAGGTTTATGGAAACTTAATAAGAATGTCGTGACCTCCACCAGCGGCATAATGAAATTCCGACACCGAATCGGGCGGTTAACGCTTAGTAAATAATACGATTTAAATGAAATTATATAATTGGACTAGGAAAAATAAAAATAAATCATTTTATGAAATTACTTAATTGTACTAGCAAAAATTAAAAAAAAAATATTTTTTAACATAGTATCTGTTTAAAATGTCAAATTTGACAGTTTCGCTATTTATGAACCGAATTAGATTATAGGGAAATTGAAAGGCAAATATTTTTTTATAATAATTAGATTAGGGAAAATAAAAAAAAATATATTTTTTGCGATAGTATCTGACATAAATGTCAAATTTGACAGTTTTGCTATTTATGAACCGATTTGAATGAAATCTTAGAATTAGATGAGGGATAATAAAAGAATAACCATTTTCCTAACAAGTGCGGAAAGTGGTACTTTTCCGCACGCGACTGCAGTTGGCAGACCGGCGACTAGCGGAGTTCGGCCAGTCTCAGTCCCACACTCAGAGTGTGGGAAAAACACTTTCCGCAGGATAAATATGTATATTAAGTAATTTTATTAAAAAGCTAACTTTTTAACAATTTTTTTTTATGGCAGTGGCACACACACTAAAGGGAGACCCTATGGCGCTCGACGAGCGGTGTGTGTGCGAAGATGTTGATTGACACGGCTCTTGAATATTTGTAAGTTGTAATTAGTGGGAAACAGATGTTCTGGGAGTGAGTTCCACAGTGATGCAGTGCGCCAGACAAAGGAGTTCTTGTAAAACGATGTTCTAGGTGTTTCCAGTTGTACGACGAACTGGTGCGCTCTTGCCGTCTGCCGTGAATGTCTGACAGGAGCTGCCAGTGGCGGGATGAGGCGGACCAAATCCTGGGAATATCTGCAGTGAAAGTATCTGTAAAACAGAGATATCTCGGCTACATGTCTGCGGTGTTCCAGACTATCTAGATTCCTGGTCAACTCCGGGTGGCCGACGAGACGCACAGCTCTCTTCTGATTGGAATCCAGTAGCTTTAGGGTGTGCTTTGGTGCGGCACCCCATATATGTGAGCAATATTCTAAGCACGGTCTTATTTGCGCTTTGTAGAGCAAGTGCAACTGCTGCGGTGTATAGAGTTTTTTGTTGCGAAATAGCGCACCAAGCTTCTGGGAGGCTGATTTTGCGATGTTAGCAACGTGGTCATGCCAGGACATATTGCTGTTGACCGAGATACCCAGCAGTCCGATTGACGAGGATGAGGGAATGGTCGACCCTGCCATAATGATGTCAGGGCCCGCTGTATTGGCCCTCTTAGTAAACGTGGCTGCTTGGGTCTTTGCTGCATTGAACTGAACCAAATTCCGGTCGCCCCAAGTTTGAACTTTCTCCAGGTCTTGATTAATTGCTGTAATCTGCTCCTGTCTGCGGTGATGCGTCTCAGTCGCTGGTAAGGGTTTTTCTGATCTAAAGTGGGAGACAAGGGTACTGTCATCCGCAAAACTGTAAACAGGATTATTTGTTTCGATCAGCAGGTCATTAATATAGATGAGGAACAGAGTTGGTGAAAGTATTGCGCCCTGAGGCACGCCCGCGTTGATGGTGAATGTTTCCGAGATGTGTCCATCGACTGCAACGTGCAGAGATCGGCTCTTAAGGAAACTGGCAAGCCAGCTGCAGAGAGAGGCTGGCAGTCCGAAGGACCGTAGTTTGTTGAGCAGTCCGTCATGCCAAACTCTGTCGAATGCCTTTGAAATATCCAACGCAATCGCTCGAGACTTTCCATAGTTCTCAATTGCCCTACTCCATATATGAGTGACATAGGCCAATATATCTCCTGTCGATCTCTCTTTGCGAAAGCCGTATTGATTATCGCTGATTACTTTGTTGTTCTCGAGGTACTTGAGTAGTTGCTGATTGATTACACGTTCCATGACTTTGGAGATTATTGGAAGCAAGGCAATTGGACGATAGTTTGAGGGCGTGGTTTTCTTGCTTTTTTTTGGAACAGGTTGCACTCGAGCGACTTTCCAAGACGATGGGTAAATTCCTTTTCCTTAAGACAGAGAAAAAAGCCTGGAAAAAACGGGTGTTAGTTCGTTGGCGCAGTTCTTTAACACGATGGCAGGTATTCCGTCCGGTCCTGATGCCTTTTGCGTATCTAGATTTTTAAGGATTTTACGAATATCACGGTAATGAAATTTGACTTCTGCCATGGTAGTGTTGATGTTCGATATGGTGGGGAGAGTCTTGCCTTGGGGACGTCTAAGGTAGAGTGCCAATAAAACATTTTGGCGAGCATGTTTGCTTTTTCCTTGGCTGTAGTCGCCGTGATGCCACGTTCGTCTGTCAAAGGTGGGAGAGACGTTTCTGTAAAGTTGTTACTTACTGCCTTTGCCACCGACCAGAAATTGCTGGAGCCACTGGGGCATTGCAAAAGTTTATTCCTGATCTTTTGATTGTGTTTGTCCTTATTTTCGGAAGTAATTGCACAAGTGCACCAAAATTACCGATAATTTTGCATGACAGCGTGTTGTCTAAAAACTGCATGAGTTCATTTTCATATTTTGGAGAAAGAGCCCGACACCGAAGGTGGAGGGCTCTTTTTGCAAAATATGAAAATGACCGAATGCAGTTTTTCTAAGACAACACGCTCGAATGCAAAATTTTCTGGTTATTTTGATGCACGAGTGTAATTCGGGGGAATATTTCCCGAATTAGGACATGGTTTTAAAAAAATACATTTTTATTCTTTTTTTAATACAAAAACGTACATGTAACTGTAAACAAAGTACAGAGATGCAAAAAAAACGATTTTTTTTAAATCCGAAACGAGACATTTTTAATAATACCTATATATTCACTAGACTTTGACGTTATTTATAAATTGTCGCTGTCAAATTTTCAATGGAATTACCATAGATACGTACGATGCAATTATCGCTGTGCTCTTTCGGTTTCTACAGTGCAATTACCGCTGTAATTTTCCGAGAATTGCACTCCTCTAATGGGATTTTTTATACATGAGGGAAATATTCGCTGTAATTTTCCGAGAATTGCACTCCTGTAATGGGATTTTTTATACATGAGGGAAATATTCGTCGATAACACGCTCGCATTCGTTTCTCGCTTCGACAAAATAATTGCGATTTTCAGCGGTCTGATTTTGCTGCCAGTACTTGTAGGCTTGCTGTTTCCTACCCACAGCTCTTTCGCATCTTCTATCGAATCAGGGCTTTCCTTTTGATGGTAACTTGAGGGAATTTGGGATATATGCTTCCACTCCTGAGGAGATTACTTGCGTGATCTTTTCGCAGCAGACTGACGGGTCGTCAGCGCCAAAGCAGACGTCGAGCCAAGGAAAATCCAGGTAGGACTCCCTTAGATCGTCCCAGTTTGCCGAATTGTAATGCCAGATTTTGCAAGGCAATGGTGGATCCTTCTGAATGAGTGGCAATTCACAAACCGTTGTAATAAGTTTGTGGTCGGAAGTACCTAATGGTGGACCAACTGTAACTGTGTACTGGTCAGGATTGGTGGTTAGAAGAAGATCCAGGAGGGCGGCGAATATACCCCTCTCTGAGATTCGAGTTGGTTCGTCTACAATTTGAGTAAGCCCGCAGCTGATGGCGAATGCTTCAGCCTCTCTACCTTCGTTGTCGGTCTTGTTGTGATGTTTGAGCCAGTTGGTGTTGTGGGCATTGAAGTCTCCCAGAGCGATTATTTCTGAAATGGGGTGATCAACCTGTATTGAGTCAAAAGTGGTAGCTAGTATTGAAAAGAAGCTTTGGTAGGCTCTATCGCTCGGAGGGCGATAGAGACAACATATAAACTTGGTTAATCCCTTGGCGGTGAACTTGAGCCACATGACGTCAAGGTTGTTCGGTTCGAGTGTTTCCTCGCGGGGACATGAAAGGTCGCTTCGGACAAAAAGGCATATTCCGAACTTATGTCTAAATCGGGTATGTAAGTCGTAACCAGGATAAGGGTAGTTCACTGTTGTTGTTGTAGAACATACTTGTGTTTCTGTAAGGGCTAGTATGTGTGGTCTATTTGCTTGTAGATGTTGGTGTACCGAATTTATGTTTGTATTTAGGCCTCTTATGTTGCAGAAATCAATTCTAAATTGGTTCGGTATCTTTGCTGTCTGTGAAATGCTGTGAAGGGCTCCCAGGGCCACCCAGCGCCCGGAGATCCGAATGGCCGGGGAGTTTACCTCCGGAATATTTTGATGCTGGAAGCACCATCATGTCCATATTATTATATTTCTACTGTGGAACCCGGAACCATCAGCGCGGAAACGGAACGTGATTCGGAAAAACCACTTTGCGCCTCCCAGTTCTGTTGGGGTGGTCTTTCACCGGACGATGCGAGTAGGCGTATGCATCTACCACCTAGGAAATCAAATGCAAAACTAATAATTAAGTATATCTATTGCTTATTATTTCGAAACTTTATATTGAATGTACAAAAGATGGTGGCATTGTGCAAATTAATGACTAATGATTACATATTTCTTGCGGTGGTCGAAGCCGTTGGTAATTCTACCCCTTCATTCTCTATAGTAACGGTCATCGGTAAACGTGACCACAAAGTATTCGGTTCGCAGGTTTTGGATAGACTAATAAAATAAGCTAAAAACAGTTCTTCTTTTAAGCTATTTACATTTTTTTAAGAAGATAAAATAAAAGAAAAATAATTATTGATATGTCAAATTTGACAATTTCGTTATTTATGAACCGATTTGAATGAAAGATTAGAATTAGATTAGGGAAAATAAAAGAAAAATAATTATTGACATAGTCTGTCAAAAATGTCAAATTTGACAATTTCGTTATTTATGAACCGATTTGAATGAGAGTTTAGAATTAGATTAGGGAAAATAAAAGTAAAATATTTTTTGTGATAGTATCTGTCAAAAATGTCAAATTTGACAGTTTTGCTATTTATGAACCGATTTGAATAAAATCTTAGAATTAGATTAGGGCAAATAAAAGAAAAATGTTTTCTGTGATGGTATCTGTCTAAAATGTCAAATTTTACGGTTTTGCTATTTATGAACCGATTTGAATGAAATCTTAAAATTAGATTAGGGAAAATAAAAGAAAAATATTTTTTATGATAGTACCTGTCAAAAATGTCAAATTTCACAGTTTTGCTATTTATGAACCGATTTGAATGAAATCTTAGAATTCGATTAGGGAAAAATAAAAGAAAAATAATTATTGACATATTCTGTCCAAAATGCAAAATTTTACAGTGTCGCTATTTATGAATGTTTTAAAAGTCTTGTTTACTAGGTTTAAATTTCTTAACATCGTATCTGTTAAAAATGTCGAATTTGACAGTTTCGCTATTTATGAACCGAATTAGATAAGGGAAAATAAAAGGAAAATATTTTTTGACGTAGTACCTACATATCTGTCAAAAATGACAAATTTGACAATTTTGATATTTATTAACCGATTTGAATAAACTCTCAGATTAGATTAGGGGAAATGAAAGACAAATATTTTTTGACAAGGTATGTATGTTACAAATGTCAAATTTGATAATTTCGTTATTTATGAACCGATTTGAATGAAAGTTTAGAATTAGATTAGGGAAAATGAAAGAAATAGTATATTATTTTATATGGAGGAAAAGTGATACTTTTCATGGCG
Source organism: Pissodes strobi (assembly GCA_016904865.1). Taxonomy (NCBI): domain Eukaryota; kingdom Metazoa; phylum Arthropoda; class Insecta; order Coleoptera; family Curculionidae; genus Pissodes; species Pissodes strobi. The sequence continues at coordinate 141,893 of MU183587.1, read as the reverse complement.
CGCTCGTGTTTAACAGCCGAACGGAGTGAGGCTGGTAATAGAGAGCAAGCCATGAAAAGTAACTTTTCCTCCAAATAAAATATGCTGTTTTTTCTTCAAATGTCGACAAATTAATGCAAAAACATCTCTTTTTAATAGTAATAATACCTAATTGTTATTAAAGATAAATGGGTTCGCAAGGCGGCTTAGACCACAGTCGTAGGTGGCCTTGCTTAGACCGGTGTCGGTGAATATAATGTAACATAAAGCTGTCAGTGGACACTGTCAACAATAATTATTTTTTTAAGATTTCGTCTCCGATTGCGTTTTAATTCCGTATTGATAAGCAGTTATTGAGTAAGTTCGATTAAATAATAACCAATTTGTTCCTAAATTAGTGATTTTAGAAATGCAGTCACAAATTGAGTAATAAATACAAATTGTAGTTTAATAAATCTTGAGTTGTTGACGCTTATTTTGTTGTCTGTTTGTATTGTATCTATGTTGCCATGACAACACTTTTACCTCCGCCGGCGGAAAAGTGAAAAGTAAAGCTCCGGCGGAGGAAAAACGAAACTTCACGGCCGCCTACACAGGCGAGTAATGACGGATTTACTGACGTTTGAAGAAAAAATATTTTTTGTGATGGTACCTGTCGAAAATGTAAAATTTGACCCTTTTGCTATTTATGAACCGATTTGAATGAAATCTTAGAATTAGATTAGGCAAAATAAAACCAAAATAATTACTGACATAGTCTGTCAAAAATTTCAAATTTTATAGTTTCGATATTTATCAATGTTTTAAAATTCTCGTTTACTAGATTTAAATATAATATTTATCTATTAACGAAATTCAGACCGTAAAGATTAAAATGCAATATTTTTATTACCTATTTTATTACTCGATAAGACGCAACAAACTAAAAAACAATCAAAAATGGCGAATCAACAATAAGCAGTTATTTATTTAAAACAGCCGCAAAATATGGCTGTTTATTTTTACTGTATGTTGTGTGGTCGTTTAATGTCTTAAAATGTTTTATAAAATGTCTTCTATTCTAGAGTCAAACCATATAAAGGAAAAAATGATTCCAATGTCATCAATCCCATTGTAAATGATTGACAAACTAGATTAAATTATATGTTAGAAATCACTCCCGTATATATTTTTACATTATTCGCTTATTGGCTGAGGCTCGCCTTTAGTTGGCTATTTCAAATTTGATTATATTTTTGTCTCATTCTAACTACTTTCAGTTCATATAAGTATACCCTTCGCACCCGTAATCGAGTTCACGTTGACTAAAGCAAGTAAGCCTTACTAGGTGGGAGTACCCACATTCTAATTATTGGTTAAAGTCTGGATGCCGCTATAAATCAACATATTTTGACGACAGGCACTCAGTAGCATAGTTATATACGAGCTTTTGGCTTTATTAACCAATCGTTTATTTATTTGCTGTTTTAATTTAAACTGACTTTAAAAATAATATACACTTTTTTTATGTAACATAAATCATAAGTTTTTTAAATTTAAAAATTGTGTCAGGCATTTTCAATACATGGGATGCTTGCGTAAGGTGTGAGATCCGTGAATTTTTGAAATCGTCACGTTTTTATGCAACGTTTGGGGCCCTCCATTGGTGAATTATTTAAAAATTTAGCTTTAATACATGATAACTGTAGGAAAAAAAAATAATTTTGATGAAATTTTATGATGAATCAATCATATTAAATTGGCGAGAATCGGAAAATGGAGAGTATTTTTTAGCGCCAAAAAAGTCGCCCAGATCAATAAAAAAACGACACAATAGTGCGATAGGGAAAATTCTTTAAATGCCTTTCTGGTTCGATAAAGCCGGGAAAAATGACTTTTAAAAAGAAAAAATTAAGGTTTTTACTTTTATAGAAAAAATATTTACGAAAATCTGCGAAAAAAATCGTACAAGGTGATGTTGCTTTCTATACCAGGCTGAGCTAGTTGAATTTGAACTCATCACCAGTTCGAGTTTTGACAAGACATGTCATCACATAATATCTTATCATTGGAAAACTGAATAATCTTGAGCAACCAGACTGCCGCATATTTAAAGTACAAGTACGAGCACAACATACCAAAAAACGCATATTGAAAACATCGAATTAGCATTGTTTTTATTTTTATTCTACAAATAGTAATTTTCAAAAAAAAAAAACAATCCCAGATTTGTAAATTGCGATAGCCTTTTACATAAAAATGTTCTATAAAAACTATCCGTGCGAGATCAGGAATTACGAAAAAAACGATTTTAAATGAAAACATGCAGAAATTCGTAAAAAAATCTGAAGATTTATATACTTCGACATTTTAACAAGCTTGACTAAATAGCTTTGTTTTTGATGCATTATGAGACATTTGAAGAAATACGTTTTCCAATATTTTGACATGACCCAAAACGTTATAGAATATGTGGAGTTATACATTTTATTGGGTGAAATCCCTTTGAATACGGTATTTACAGTTTTTGTGGAAAGTAAATTTATTTGCCTGAAATCCCATTTAAAACTATTTGAATTCGGGAAAATGAGCCAGGATCGGAAAATTTGATTTCATGCGGAAAGCTTTTTAGGCATTGATGTGGCAAGCACATTCAAAATATTTGTTCAAATTGCAAATATTCGGAATACTTCTACCATTTTTATACATATTCTACACAAATTATGTAAATATTGAATACTCTTTAAGTATTATTTGATAATTTTTATTTGCTATAAACTAGGACTTGATGGTTAATGATATTTCGTATAGTTTTTGATACTCTTCGAAGTTTTCACTTCTGTGGTGCGGTGTTAAGTACACACCATTTGTTATTTTATAGGCAAACTAATCACTGGACGAAAATTTGCGCCAGAAACCATACAAGAGGACACCTTGCAAATGATGATTATTCTTATACAGGGTGATCTAGTTGAATTTAAGCTTTTCGTCATTTCGTCACGACACCACATAATATTTTATTGGAAAACTGAAAAATCTGGAGCAAGCAAACTTTCGTACATTAAAGAGAAAATGAAATTATGAAAAATGAATCGATATAATTCAAAATACCGAATTGGTGATTTTTTTGATTTTCCGTTGGAAAAAATCTACTTTTTGAATTAAGTTGGGGTTTGGAGCCTTTGGAATTTGCAGTTTTACCCATAATATCGGAACAGAATTTTTGCTCTCGACGCGCATTTGGTAACTATGGTAGCATCATCAGGAAATGATTAGCTGTTTAAAACAGTCTTAAATATCTCCCATAATGCTAACATGCATGGTTAGCGAAATGCGCGTCGATCACAAAAATTCTGTTTCGATATTGTGGATAAAACTTTGTTGTAGTATTCAATAATTGTAAAACACAAAAAAGTACTTGTATTCCAGAATATTAATCTCGTGTTGTTGAAGTTGTCTTGTGCGTTTAAGCACACACCGTTTCTTTTGATTGCTATAGTATTATAATAAGACTTTTTATTAGAAATTGTATTTCTTTTACACCTATAAGGGGAACTCCCAATTATTTTTTCTATATATATGTTATAAATTTGAGAATGTCTTAAAACTTACTTAAGGCAAATTTAGAATCATATTGTTTTACTGTATCGCAGTGTTATCTTATCAAGGGTTTGGCAAAACGGATCCATTATTCTTTAATAAATTTTAGGCGTTTACATGAATGATTATTGATTAAGAACTTGAGGCTTTTGAAGTGCCTATAGATTACCGATAAAATAAAGAAAATTTCTATATAAAGGTTCAGGCAACATCAAATCACAAATAACTTTTCAAGATTATTATCCGCAATGTGGCGCAATATTTTTATTATAACGGCCTTATCAGCTGCTTGTGTTTCAGCGGTTCCTCTTAGAGCTACCAACGATTATTATTTTTCTTCTCAACAGGTAACTAATATATCATCATTTATAGTATTTTTATTCTTAGCGTCAAGTAGGTATAATTATTACTAAAAGCAGTTTTGCTTATGCTGCAAATTGAGGTTTTCATACCTTCAAATTCAGCCCAAAACATTTTAATCTTTTAGGATTTATTTTTTATTCACAAAATATTTCATCTCTCACAGGATTTAACGCAGAGTAGTAATTTTAAGAATTCGTGAAATGTAAAAAATAAATTAATAATTTTGGTATCGGCAATAATAGAGGCTTAAAAATATATATATTATAATAAACTGATACATATTTTTCATATATGAATGCAAAATGAAAATGATGAATGCAAAATGAAAATGTTTAGTACCCAGTTCCTCACAGCACTGAGAACTGGGTACACAATCAAAATATTTATTATAATATTTATTTTTTACTTTTTCATGTTCTTTTTTCGTGTGTTTCTTATCTACGAAAAATGGGCCTGTTTTAATTTTAAACTGCATTATTTTTCTCTGCAAATCATCGTGCTCACTGAATATGAGTAACTATATGTTTGTGTATACGAATTCTTAGGTTACCTTTACGCAAGCATGGGCTTACTGCAAAAATGCAGGTCAGAAATTCGTATCTATACCAACAGCAGCACAGAATAACGCAATCGCAAGTGTACTTCAAGATCTTGGTGCCTCAACAGGTAAATAAAATAATAATCAGAAATCTGTTATTAGCCGAGGTAGCAGAGTAACTTTTCATATAATTTTTGGTAACTAAATTTAGTACTTCGATGTACTAATAATGAGAATGTTTTAATGCCGTTTAGAAGTTGAATGAGTGAAAAAAATTATTCTGCATTTTAATAAGTATGTACTAACATAAAAGCTCGTATGCTATATACTGATATATCTACAGATTAAATGTTTATTTTCTTAATGCTAACTTTGATTACAAACTTCTAAATTGGACAAAATAGAAAAGCTAAAAAAAATACAGATAATTTTCATTCGGCTCTAATTAAAATATCTAATCATAGAAATTGAAATATCTTCTTATTAGAAATAAATATATCAGACAAATATTTTCGCTTTTTTAAAATCAAAAACAATATACTAGAGTACTTTTGATTTTTAGCAACATTTTGGATCGGTGGAATTTACTTAAGAAATGGTTTTCTTGCTAAATGGTATTGGGTTGATGGACAGGAGGATTTCAGTTATACGAACTGGGTATCTACACCTTCGCCTTCAACGACTGCAGACAACTGTGTTGTTTATAATTATTCAGCTACTACGAATCGAGGAACCTGGACCTATGGAAATTGCACTGTAGCACGATATTTTATTTGTCAATAATAAAATACCTTCCAAACTTGCCTGATGCTAACCTTTTTTTAATATAGACGTGTATTTCTAAGTTAGTATTAAAATGTAATGGCATTAAGGAAATTTAATAAATGAATTAGTTTCAGCGTTGCCAATTTGTGCAATATATTCAAAATAATATTTCCTTCAAAATCTGGATAGAACTTGAACATAGAAGGCAAAACTGTATGAATCCCATATTTTCGTAGGAAAAGCTATTTTCAAGTTATTATTGTTTAAAAGTTTATTTATTATTCTATTGTCCGTAGATATAATTACTATGTAGTTTCCGTGAAATCTACTTATCGGCACTGTTTAGATGTAAAAAAAGTTCTGACTCATCCCTTTCTATTCTATCGCCTGGGCTCTGCGTTCCTCAAGTTACATCATTCCGTATTTCGTGCTTGTCGATATCGAACAAAATTTGTGCAAGTCGCAGTGAAACGTGAGTGTTTTAAATAGTAAAAATGCCAAAAAGGGCTCATTCGCCTAATAGGGACAAGTCTAAGAAAATTAAACGACTAAAAAGGCAGATGTTAAAAATGCAGGCTCAATTAAGGAAAATTGTGACTAGTGAATCCTCTTCCTCATCTGAGAATTCATCTGACTCGTCAGGTAGGATTAAATTATTAAGCAAAAGCATTGTTTATTAAATGATGGTATAGCAATACAGAGTTTAGTACAAGAAAAGGGGTGACCTGCGTCATTCCCTTTATACTAGACCTAGACCGACCTAGATCGTGCGATCTTTAAGGTTGATTAAAGGTAACGTGCGTTAACCTTTATTTTAACAAATCGTGCGATTTGATTTAGTTTTCAAGGTTGCTTAGGCCTGTAGAAAACAAAAAAAGAAAGAAGAAAAGAAACATCTTTTTTCCTTCTTCCAGTTTTAGACGAAAGTGAACCTGAGAGTCAGACCCTCGCCCAAGCTGAGCAAGTTGAACAACCTCGGGATCCAGAGGTAATTACGCTTGAGAATTTTAACGTTCTGGGATCCAAACTGGACTCGAAGGAAAAATTAGGAAGCCCAATTCATGATGAAATTGCAATACGTTGGAATACATTTGTACAAAAAGGGTTGTCCAAGGACCAGCGTGAAGAATTAATATCAAAATATAAACTTTCGTCCAACTGCAGGGCCCTGTTGCTGTCGGAAATAAATAATGAAATCCAACCATGTTTAACAAGATCAGCGAGTGAACATGATAGATTTATGCGGGCTTTACAATCACAGCTAGCTCATGGATTGGCGGCAGTAGGGGCGGTTATCGAAAAGATGTTACCAGATCCAGATGCAGTGCAATCTGAGAACATGAGATATTTGGCGGACGCCTGTCAATTGTTTAGTAATGTACATCAGGCTATTTCAACTCACCACAAATTTAAAATAACTCCGTTTTTAAACGAGGACTGTAGCACGTTAGAAATCGACGAATTTTTATTTAATAAAGATTTCGCAGAAGCGGTGAAAAACGAACAGGCAGTCGTTTTTTACAGAATATAAAAATTCTGTTAGTGAATTATTTAAAATAGGCGCTATTGAAAATTGTCAGCCACAAACAACAACAGTTTATATCTTCTTATTTTCTGATTAAGAAACCTAACGGCTCATATAGGTTTATATTAAACTTAAAAGGTCTTAACAAATATATTGATGCCCCTCATTTTAAATTAGAAGATCATAGGACGGTTTTAAAACTCTTAAATCAAAACTGTTAGCTTATGAAAATAGACCTAAAGGATGCATATTTTTTAGTTCCGATGGACAGGAAAGATAGGAAATATCTAAGATTTAAATTTGACAATTGTTTATATCAATTTAAGTGTTTACCATTTGGTTTAAATTTAGCACCGTTTGTTTTTACCAAACTGCTTAAACCTATTGTAAAAAGACTTCGCCTTATGGGCATAATTTCAGTTTTTTACCTGGATGATATTCTTATTATAGGTAACATCGAGATAGAATGCGAAATAAATACCGAAAAACACTTGATTTATTAAACAGTTTAGGTTTTATTATAAACAAAATTAAATGTACATTGACTCCCGTGCAGGAGTTAAAATTTTTAGGTTTCATGTACAATACAACTAATATGCGCATCTCACTTCCAGATGATAAAATATCAGCCGTTAAGAAACAAATTTTAGAGTTTAAGCATAAAAATAAATGCACAATAAGAAATTTTGCACAGTTAATAGGTAAATTTGTATCGTCCTGTCCGGCAACAGATTAATGGTTTATTCATGTAAAACCTTTTGAAAGCATAAAACATATTTGTTTACGCGGCAATCCCAATAACTATCATAAAAGAATGACATTTCCAATATTTTTAAAGCAGAAATTAGAATGGTGGTATAAGAACATAGGCCTAGGTCGGAATATAAAACCGACGTGTTTTTTCCTCGAAATCTTCTCAGATGCTTCGCAGACCGGCTGGGGAGGGTTTTGCGATGGTACAAGGTGTCATGGTTTTTGGAACAGACAGGAACTTAAGATGCACCAAAATTTTTGTTAGAAATTAAAGCTGCTTATTTTGCATTGAAGTCACTAGCAAGGGAAAAACAAAACATAAGTATATTATTAAGAATCGATAATCAAACTGCAATATCCTGCATTAATCGGGGAGGAAGTGTCAAGTATACATACTTAAATAAAATAACTGCTAAACTTTGGGAATGGTGTGAGAAAAACCGAATTTTAATTTTTGCAAGTTACATTCCTTCAACAGCTAATACTGAGGCAGACAGAGAATCGAGGTTGCTGATGAGAATTGATACTGAATATGAATTAAATATGAAGGCATACAAAAATATTGTGCAGATATTTGGGTTCCCTGAAATAGATTTATTTGCCACTAGACTTAACAAGACATGTAAAAAATATGTTTCATTGTTTCCTGACCCAGATTGATGCATTTACCATAAGCTGGTCAAGGTATTTTTTCTACGCGTTTTCCCCTTTTTCAATCATAACAAGAATTCTAGAAAAAGTTATTCCGGAAAAGTCGATGGGAATCATGGTTGTACCTTATTGGCCTGCTCAGCCTTGGTACCCAATTTTTGTTAAATTATTACTAGAAAAACCGATTTATTTTAGCCTTTTAGAGAGAGTCATCCACTCCTTTCAGAGAGAGTCATCCACTCCACCTACAACTTTCCATGGTGGCAGGGAAGTTATTTGGCGGTCTTTTCTGAAGAGAGGTGTACCAGAAGCGGCCATAGAAGTAATAATATCTTCCATAACAGAAGGGACCCTAAAACCTAAGGAATAATGGTTTTTCTGCACTAGTAATCAAAAAATCCTGCAGAATACAACTTAGAAACATACCTGGCTTTTTTATCAGACGCACTAAACAAGGGACAGTCTTTTTCGGTATTAAATTCTTTTAGGTCTGCCCTAAATTTAATATTTAATCCTAATTGTTCTAGAGATGAAAAGATTGTTAATAGGTTCTTAAAAGGTGTTTCTAGGTTACGTCCACCTACCACAAAATATAAGTTTACTTGGAGTCCCGATCCGCTCTTAAATTATTTAAGTGAATTATACCCGCTTGAAAATCTAAAACTAGAGTTTTTAACTTACAAATTTGTCACTCTCCTAGCACTAACATCAGCTAGCAGAGTGCAAACACTATCCTTAATAAAAATTCAAAACATACAAATTTTAGAGGATAAAATTGAAATTAAAATACCTGACAGAGTTAAAACATCCGCACCCGGTAGGCCTCAACCTCTCTTAATTTTCCCCTATTGTAGAAGTAAATAGGAGTTATGTGTGGCATACACTATTGAATTTTACTTTAATAAAACTTCATCTATTCATAACAAAGAACAAAACCTAATCCTTACGCATAAAAAGCCAATTCACTCGGCAACTTCCCAAACAATAAGTCAGTCGTCGGATTAAAAAAACGTTACATATGGCAGGAATAGATACAACACAATTCTCAGCACATAGTGTGCGACGGCCTATCGAGCGGGGGTAGACATAGAAAAAATTAAGAACACGGCGCGATGGACACCTTCGTCAAATACGTTCTTTAGATTTTATAACAGGCCGATGAAGGAACTAAATGACTTTTCATAATACCTCTCTGAAAACTATCATTTTCGACGTCTCTGCAGAGCAAAGAAAGTAAGTCTTTTCGGTCCGGGCACGGGAAAAATTTTCCCGGTCCCTAATTAGGGAGCGGGAAAAGTTTTCCCGATCCCTGATTTTAAGTGCTAAATTTGCAGTTATTTAGTCATAGAATATGAGTAAAGTATAATAAATTGGGTTAAAATTATACAGCGATGCAGTCTACAAGATTAATCTAGTACATTTTAGCGTTAATAGTCTTATTTTAAGTAAAATTATTTCATTTATTCTGACATTACTTGTCACAAATACTTGAAAATTAGCTGCCTATTCAATTACAACAAAGGATACAAACACATTTCTATAGCAACGCTTGATGAATATTAGATAAATACATGTCTTGCTTGTCTTGCAAGTTTGACGTTTGCTTTCATTTGAATACAAATTCTATTATGACATGATTTTGGATAGGTAAAATTATAATAATTTTATGTTTATGTCTTGATTTCAAAGCGGTATTATGAAAAATATCGTTCATTACACGTCCAGAAACAGCTTTTCCTATGCTTGCACGACTTCAGAAACTGTCGTGCGCGCACCGGAAAAGCCTAGTTTTCGGACTGGTAATGAAATATACTATTGCAGACAAGGTTCTTCAGTTAGGTAGTTAATAGAGTTGTGCTATGAGCCCTAGGTTGTTATATTAATATAATTATATTATATTATTAAGTTCTATTAATTCTATAATGTTACAGTATTATGTGTTATATTGTTAAATGTAATTATTAAAAATAACTCATAAGATAGATCTGCCATGCAAATCTAGATATTAAATAATATTATGCCTATTATCAGTACTAGGCATTATAGGTAATATAGTTCAGTTGGAAAAATTGCCATTTTGCTCCAAACATCTACATAGTAATTATATCAAGGACAAGCGAAGGAAAATTTAAAGATTAATCGACTTACTTTAAGGAAGATTAATCGGAATTTTCCGAGCTTGTCCGATTACTCAACTCACCTCAATTTCCCAGTTGTTAGCAATTTTTCCTGCACTTCAACGGAATGATGTAACTTGAGGAGCGCAGAGCCCAGGCGATAGAGAGGGATGAGTCAGACCTTTTTTTACATCTAAACAGTTCGTGCCGATAAGTAGATTTCACGGAAACTACATAGTCATTATATCTACGGACAAGCTCGGAAAATACCGATTAATCTTCCTTAAGGTAAGTCGATTAATCTTTAAATTTTAATGTGTTATTGGTGTTATTCACCTTTGGAGAATTTGTATACTTTAGTGTTTAGTTTTAAGCAAAGATGAAGAGAAAAAAAAATCTACTCATTAATCATTGAATTCGGTAGCACTGGACATGTTCTACGAATTTTTTCCCTGCATTCTTAACATGATTGGTGTGATATTGTCAAGACTTTACACTCGTCGCGTCGTGTCGATACCCAGCTTAGAAACTTAGTCTGAATATGTTAGATGTTGGTTATTCCTATGATATGAGATAAAAGAAAGATATGATATGAGATAAAAGAAAGATATGATTGATATTGTTCAAAATTTGGATTGGTGCAGTGTGCGCAATAACGTCACGAGGTGCTAACAGGATTTTAAATTACATGGAAATAACTTCAACGAATTGAGTTCTCGTGAGATTCCCGATTATTAATTTAAATTTCAAACAGAATTTGGAATAAATAAAAACACTTATTAATTTTAGTAAGTATCGTTCCTTACAAATGAGCTTTTTCGTACTTCCGGGACTGAAATAATAACTTCCCTACCTTATGACAGGGACTAAAGTGTCACTTTTTGTCCCTCCGGGACTAAATATTGTCGGATATCCCGGAAGGATAATTACAAATACTGACTGAGCGTTTGACACTAGTAATGACAATGTTTCAAAATTATTCTTGTCACAACGCAACGTTACTACGGTAACTTGTCAAGCAGTGACTTCTCAAAAAACGCGGCCGCCCTGGCGCCGGCGTGCGCCTCGCTTTATTTGTAATAATTATGTTTTTGTAAGGGTTTCTATGTGCTTTTTAATGCGTTTCAATTTCGGAAGTGCGAAAAATATCGTATATACCTTGCGACTGAAGTAGTAGTCTTAATACCTCATTACCATTACCATTACCATTACCTCAGGTAAATTATGGCCCTCCGTACGGTCGGACCGTAAACTTTACCTTCGGGATTAAAAATACTACTTCAGTCCGGCGACATATAATATACTATTACGTCACATAAATACGTTTTAATGGCTTTGTGTAAATGTAGGTACAATATTGAGTAGGTCCATAAATAAAATAGATATTTATTAAAACAGAATTTTATCCACAATAGAAACAGAATTTTTGCATTTTAAGTGAGAGTGCAAAAATTCTGTTTTGGTATTGTGAATAAAACTCTATTTTAGTGCATGTAGCCGAAGGTTCAAAACCCCAACGTAGTAGATATTTATTGTTTATTAATGAGTTAAAGTGAAGGAAAAAATACTAAATTATTGCTTTAAAAATATATTATGCCAACAAGTAATGTTAATCCAATAACACATGCGTTTCAAATCTTAAATGTATCATTTACAAGTAAATGTATGGAGAATGTGAATTGGTTTACAACAAAAACCTAAACACTAACATAAAAAATATCAGATATAAATCGATCCAAAAATAAGTACAGTAATAACTAAATTATAACACAAATTTTGACATGTTTTTGAGAGTTTTGTTGTTTTAATTATGTTAACATTGGCTATTTAATTAAAGCAATTATCACCTTTTAATGACAAATTAGTTTAACTAGATTTATTCACTTTAACCAATTGACAGATTTAACTTTGAGATTACTTCAACTTAGAATCTTGATTAATTTTAGCTTCGACTTTATTGCTTTTACTGTAGGAAGTGTGAGTCAGGGTGGCCGCCGAAAATGAACGCATATGGAACCCGTGAAAGAATTTTACGTTTTGCGAACTCACTCCAGAGATGGTCTTATCCAGAGATGGATTTGGCTGCTAGATTGAGGTTCGGGTTGCAGGTTTAGGACTTTCAAATAAAGGACCTCTGCAAGTTAATGCATACAAGCACTGCATGAACTGATTTGATGTGAGGCAAAGACTTAGGGTCCGCTCGAAAATTTATATCATAAAAATTGCTGATAGTTACTAGTTACGACATATTATCACTCGGGTTGTTTATAAGTTTATATGTTACCATATTTGAAGTGCAAGTTTAAACTTTAAATATGATGGTAATTGGTTAGGCATTTTAGTAGTTCACAATACTTCTAATTTCTCGTTGCATGCTTCAGCTCTCATTCAAGTGGGTTTACGAACATACATATTTGATTTTAAATATCCCCATGCACTGAAAATCATCTAGTAAAGTGAGGTTATCGGACCTCGACAACCACTCGGTCAGACTTAATTTCCTTAATCAATGTTCCCGTAACAGTCGTCTAAAATGTTCTCTCGCCGGCAAAGGTAAATGCGGAAAAGCGTCATTTTATTGAAAATGCAATAACTTAGATCTGTACGTGATACTAAGCTCGACATTGCAAACGGATCCTTTTAAGAGAAAATCAAGTTCTGTAGCATTATCTAATGAAGATTATGACAGAATTCTTAACATGTGGCTCGAGGACACACCATAGGGTCTTCAACGCAAGTTTTTCCACATTTCTTCCCGAAAACTGGCCTGGCGAAGTAGGAAAGGATGTTCAGCTAGTGTGAAATACTTTGTGGAGGAAAAAGATGCAAGGGAAGATTTACAGGCGGCATAGAATATAATCCAGCTCTCTCAGAGACTACCCAAGGAGGATCTAAGAAATTGGCAAACAGCAAATGGCTGATTACTAATTCTTCCAAACCTGAGGTATGGTATTTCAAAAATTAGTCAAAAAAGGGGTGATACTGTTACAACTGACAGGTTATTTTTAACTGCAAATCCAAACTGGAAGTATCCCCGGTCAAAGGGGTGGTACAAAAATTGCCCTGTCGGGAAAAATGCAATGCAGGTTGTTAAAATCTGCTGCCACTGAGGTCGGCATTGACACCAAGAAAGTGAAGATGATTAACCATGTAGCGAAGGCAACTGCAGTCTCCAGCTTAGCAAAAGAGAGGATCAGCGAACAGCAACTGATAAACATCGCAGGACATAACAACAGTCAGTCGATTAAGCCTGATTTTGAAATGGACATTGATCATCATAAAAACTTTATACAAGCTATGAGAGATATTACCAGTCACAGTACCTCATCAGGTTTAGAAAATCAAACAGGAATTGTTTATAATAACTGTGTGCTAATAATAATTATCACAAAAATGAAAACAATATTAATAATAATTAATTAATTATTTATAATATGAATAATTTATATTTGATTTTAATATAGATCAATAAATACTTTCAATACCTGTTTATATTGTGTTGTTTCTTTTTTCGCTGTTTTTTGTAAGTTATATAGATATTGTAGAACTCCTTTTATACTAGCGAATAAATACTCCAGGTAACCGTAGAGTTCTGTATTAACTTTTACTATAATACATCAGATGGTAAAGCTACATGATGTAGGTATATTCTTATAATCTACGTACACGTAACAATGTTACTCAGTCTTTTATTCTCTCTCTATATATCCTATATTGGTATAGGTTCACGGCTCGGTCGTGTATCAAAGCATTGCACTGCCGAGGTTGACTAAACAAGGTTTTAACCTTAGCCTTGCCGACCGTGTCAGGTATTGCGTTCATTCAAGCTAAACAATAACACTACGTGAAATGCGTAATGTAAATAACTTTCGTCGAGACCTCGGGCTAGTCGGGATGTTTTAAAGATCTAATTTGTGAAATACCGAGTGTTTCTTGATACACTACACCTCCCCTCTTTTGTGAATGCTCATCGTTTTTGTTATTGCAAAAACGAGGATATTCGAATAAACCTAATTATTAATACATTCCATTTTGGAGCATCTAAAAGCTAAACTATACAATGTTATATGTAGTTTTATGCGATTACATAATAATAACAATGATGAATGAAACGTTGGAATGTTTATATATCTTGCTCTTATGTATCTAATTGATTGACTGGTAAAATACCAACATTGCATGTTTTTCTTTTAAATCTCAGAAATAATGAATATTTTTAACCAATCTGCTGGATATTTTTTCTCTTGACTGCTAAAATATTTATATATTATTATTGTTATATTATTATTTATATTTATATGATATAAACTCTCTCTTTTTTTTTGGTAAAATATTTATATAATATAGACTTTTTTTTGCTTCGCTGGCCAGCCCAAATGCAAAGAATAATTAAAATTCTAATATACGTAAAAGTAGAAAAATATATACATAAAGTTGAAAGTTATACGTATTAACGTAGTAAGAAAATTACATTATACCCTATACTCCTACATACGTTACACGACATATACATTGTGTTATATATTATTTTAATGCGCTGCACTTGCCTAATGTTTTGTCACTCGCGTTTGTTTTTTACCCATTGCGTCTTCTATTGGGCAACTTACTCCCTCTATACTCGTTATTGAGAAAGGACCTTTGTACCAAGGATCAAATTTTGTTCGGTTTTCGTTGTTTATTACGAGTAGATCACCGGGTTTAAGCTGTAATTGATTAACTTTTTTATCTTATGTCAGTTTACGCAGCTCTTAAGCTTTTCAGATATACTGTTGAGCGCGAATGTTTGTTGTTTGTATCAGGTGTCGAACTTCCTGGTAATAAGCGTCCACATCGTATACAGGGTCAATTTTCTCTCCTGACAAATTTTCGAGCAATTGTTATATAAACATTAAAGGCAAACTATAAACAACGCGAGCAATCAACGGGAGCGACTTTGAACCTTATGCATGCAATGATCATCACTTTGTTTTATATAAATACGCAACCGAATCCTCAGTTCGGCAGACATTGATCTCACCTCCAGCTCCCAAGGTTAGTCAGTTGACGACCGCCTTCTGGGTTCTATCCCCTCTTAGAGTTAGTCATACGACTGCTTTAGGTTCAATTCCTTTCCTACCCAACCTGGTACCGGTTAGTTACTTGACGACTACTAGGGCCAGGGGTTGCACAACCTCCATAGTAAAGTCTTGACAAGAAGTTTGTCAGAGTGTTGAGAAAGACAGGTGTCTAAATAGTCAGTTAAAAAGTTTAGTGAAAGCTCTTAGTGCTCTTAAATAAAACCCAGCCCTTAAGAAAAACTATAAATTATAAGACAGTAAACAAAGACCTATAAACAGTACCTCAAATCGAGAAAACATGCGCACCGTAGTAATCGGGTATAATAGAATCTCATTTTCTCTGACCAATAATTGTTGTTAAAGTTTTATCGTTAATACATTGTTATTGTTATAAACTAAACGTGCTTACTTTATCATCTCTTCTTACCCCACGTAGCGCGATCCCGGTCTGCCTCAGTTACCCCCGGCACCCTAAACAAGGCGTGTCCTCACGAGTAGAACATCCAGTGGTAGATTAAAGGAAGCATTGAGACCCCGTCATTGTACTAATCGTGACGAGGCTCTTCTCTGAGAAGTTATTCTTTAAATAAACGTGCTACCCCCCTAAATTACTCGTGACAAGTGGTGGAGGCGCCGAAGCTACCCCTGACACGTTGTTAGAGAAAAAAAAACAATTAAATTATAATTTAAAAAATTCAAAACACGCGCCAGTATTATTTCGCGCGGTTAAATCTTATTATTGGTCAATAAAACTAACATAATTCAAAAAATTTTATTTAAAATATAAGGCAATTTTTAAATTACGCGCGTTCAAGCTACGTCCATTGCTGTATACACATCGCCCTCTGGCAACAGTCGTTCAAAGCAGCAAGCTGGTGAACTCAAGCCATCTACGTCGAGGAAGACATAGGCGCCATCTAGGGATCTAGGTTCATACCTGAAACAAACGAAAAAGTTGTTAACTACGTTTTTAAAACCTGCTAATTTTTGGCGAAGGTATAAGGATATACGTTCATATCTAGAAAAGATAAATATATATAAGTATATGGAATAGGAAAGAAAAAAAGCTATCTCAGGAAACAATATGTCTCAGTAAGGCAAAATAACAAATGGCTAAAAACCCATACCCACTACGAAACAGGATACCCAGTGATAATACACCGATAGAAGAAAGATCAATATTCCAGCCAACAAGGCTAAGTCTGCAGAGGACTTCGCCGACATCACCCCTACCAAACTTGGAAACAATCACAAAAATCCAGATAGATTCTACCTTAATAGATTTAAGGCCATCTACGGTAGGAATTTCAAATAGCACAAAAATCAGCCAAGAGGAGGACTGCAAATTGAGGGAAAAGGAAAGTAACGACAGCGAAGAGAGTACAGATAACGAAAGCCGGCCTACATCACCACAATCTATTTTAGGAAATATAGAAAGAAAGATGGCAAACACCACAATTCTAGACGCAATGGTGACGGCAAAGAAAGCAAGCTTACCGCAATTTATAAACCTCCGTAGTAAAGTCTTGACAAGAACTTTGTCAGAGTGTTGAGAAAGACAAGTGTCTAAATAGTCAGTTAAAAAGTTTAGTGAAAGCTCTTAGTGCTCTTAAATAAAACCCAGC
>MU183587.1:94323-114048 GCA_016904865.1 Pissodes strobi | reverse complement strand
TAATGGCTTTACGTGGAAATGACTAAAAAGTACGCAAACATTCATTACATTAGCTAAACTAACATTCAGCCAAATAAAAATTATGAGAATTCTGTAACTATATGTTGGGTGCACAACTTCAAGTAACAAAAGAAGAGGCACTATCCTGTGAAAATTTTATTGAAATCAGTGCAGTGCATCAGTGCCACCTGGAAGTAAGGTACAACAAATCGAGAATATATAGAAAACTTAGGAAGATAAATTGTTTGTTTTTATTGAGATATTGTGTTTCTTTATATATGCTTTAAAGATTATGAAAGATTTTCTGGAGTGAGATATGAAAGAATTTCTGGAATTAGTCATGAAAATTTATATGTAAAATAATCATGTGGGCAGGTCACACGCGGTAGAAGTGAAACCTTCATAAAAACTAAATCATGCGGTCACCCATCCAAGTATTAACCACGCCCGAGGTTGTTTGACTTCAGTGATCGGACGAGAACTACCTTTTACTTTTACTCTTAACAAACCTTTAACAACTGCATAACTCATTCTCTCACAGGCTACGTTCTGTAGATCTCTATTTACTCTAATTCCACTTCAAAATGTCAGGCTATACTTACATGGTCAGGTTGTACACTTGAAACAAGTTGTTAAAAGACAAACGGAACCATGAACAAACAATCTCACAATATAAACTCACCGACAGAGAAAACATGCACCTAAATTTTTTTAACAATTTTGATAAGGCATAACTCTTATATTTTTTATTTTGTTGCGATGAGCTTTACGCTGGCTGATAGATTAATTCATTAAGATTGCGCTGCAGTTTGTGCTGATGAAATTTTTGTTGCATGAAAGTTTATATACCAGGGTAAGTCAAAATATTGTTTTTAGTCGTAAGTTTAAAACATCCTGTGGAAAAAAACACGCTTAACAACCTTGTTCCAACATGATTTAAGATAAAGCTCGATGTTTTCCGAGCATTTTGTTTTTTAAATAATCTGGCTATCTCATTTCTTTTAATAGTTACGCATTTTTAAATGAAACGCTGCATTTTTTCAATGTGAATAAAAATAATCAGCATTCAAATTAGTTGTGCGAGCTCACAGCGGCAACCTTGCTTTCATCGCCGTCTTTCTGGGAACTGGTGTAAAATCTGGAGTGAGCGAAGATGGGAAGACTGGTGTGGAAAAGAGAGACTCTTTTTTATTGAATATAAGTGAGAAATCATTGCATCACGATCACGAAACACACTCGAATTTTACCAATTTTCTAACGTTTATTTTTTATTATATATTACTAATTTGTACACGTTAATCGATTTAGTCTACAATCATGTGTTAAGCATTTGTGAAAAAAATTTTATGAAGTAATTTTTAAAATAGTTGAAAGCTTATTACGGAGGCGACTTCGCCGAAGCATAAGCCCCAACATTGGTCCTTCGAGCAGGATAGTGAAGAAGAAATGAAATTTAATGAGTTTAGGATTCAATCTGTAATATTTTATAAAAGTTTTTTTACATATTTTTGTTATTTTGGTTCGAGAGGAGAAAAGTGCAGATCATTGCTGAGATATGATTTCAAGTTTGAGAATTTCCTCTAAATAATATTGACTGACACCGTGGTAAAGCTGAAAACCTTCTTTTTCATATTGAGGTAACGATTTACGATCACAAGATGTACATTCTGTTGATAGATTTGATTCCATATTTGCTTAAAAGGCGCCTATGTAATGAGATATATGCTCTATTTAAACTCACCTCAAAGATCAGGCAAAAATGATTGCCTTAAGTTCTTTTTGAATTTCAATATCCTCGATGAAGTCCAGACCATTGTAAAACTATTGAGATGATGTTGTAAAGTAATTTGGCATTGCTGTGAGGACTGAAATTGTGAATACTGGATCGAATGTGTTTACCAAAGCGCTCTTTAATTCATTTTGCACATAATTCTTTTTTGTTACTTGAAATACTATGTGAACCATTTAGATCCAAAGATGGCGCTGCATCTCCAAACGTAGATACTCAGTAAAAGCTTACTTACAATGCGCCAAATGAAAGGAACATATTGCGATGATTTTTCAGGGTAACTCTGGATTCAGTCATCAGGTTGTTAAGTATTGTATCACGACGTTTGCACTGTAGTGTACGAAAAGTTATACCATTTGAAGGGTTGGGAAATATAGTGGCATGAGGCATCTAAATCTAATTTTGAGAAAATGAGACATTCTAGTTAGTGGTTATAAAATCTCAGTTCCGTAAATTTTAGATTATTAAAAATAGTTTCAGTTATGTGCTATGTGATGATTTGGCGACGATAAAATAAATATTTAGGAAGAAGACAAAACTAAATCTTTAAAACGGTTTAAAACTCTTATATTATTAAAATACTGAGTACTGTTACTACTCAACAATCTGTTAGTAGTCAGTCTCTTCGACGTTTGTAGAAGTTTGGAAGAGCTCAAAAAAATTATGGCGTATGGGAGTAATGAATTTCAGGACTTACAGCATGTCTCTTCTCTGCGAATGATTCATTTCACGGACCATCGTACGGATGTACTTGCTTTACTTTCTTCAGTAGTTTAAGTCGTCCTTCTTTCCTGGGTCTAACGTCAATTACAGTTAGGGATCGTTTATATAAAATAGTAAAGGTTTTTCTTTTTCGCACCTCGCTATAGCCTCTTCCAGTGAATTGATACTAAGAAAATCTTCTTGTTGCATTTAAGATAGCATGAATTTTTCAGATTGATGTGCATTTTTAATATTGTTATACCAGGCACCTGGAATAAAAATAGTTTCTTCGCCGTCTTTTTAAAGCTACCTCTCGCCTTGCTTTTCGCAAATGCAATTTATGTTGGATTTTAAGTTAACCTTCCTTTGTTTCAGTTTATTCCACGTATATTTTATCTATTTACATTTATCACAAGCTATACATGTATCCTTCCTCGGCACATGAACAAATAAACTTAATTTTCTGTTAAATACATGTCTATAAAAGTATTCTTTGGCCGGTTCATGATTCCATTCCAAATAAAGAGTAAACATCTTTCTCAAGTTCATATCAGGGCTGAGATATTTACACTCTGTGTTGCCATGTCAGGTATAATGGCTTTGAAAAGCCGAAATTATTTTTGCTAGTCAAAAATGTGCTGAGCTGCTTTATATTTTCCTGGCAGATTTTCGCCCCCCTTAGGTTTATTTGTGGCTCCATTGATCCTTCCCTCAGAAACCAAGCATGTCTGTTGGAAGAATTTCTTGTAGACTCGTACTGTGGAATCAGACCTTTGTAAATTATATAGGTTTGATTTTTGTTTATTTTCCTTATTGCCATCACGAGGTCGTGGTACTTGGTAAATAACACCACAGAGATACGCATTCTACTAACTACAAAATATCTTTCTCGCACAAGCACAGTTTGGTACTTCGAAAACGTTTGCTTTCTTCCATAGTACTTTTTACGTTAAGATAAGCCTTAAAATAGTTGCGCGGTCGTTTCGCAACTTCTCTTTTCGATGGTTTTCGTTGGCGTTTCTGAGATTTCGTTGGATCCGTTTCCTGAAAATTTGCAGCTCCCCAGATTTCCACTAGTAATGAAAGCCTACAGGGTCTTTAGCAATGAAGTCCTCCCGTACAACATAAATATGTTACGTACCTAATTTACTCAAAAACGTTAAATTACTTAAATAAAGATAAGATTCTTGTTAATTTACAAATAAAACCACCGATTGCATATTTTCTCTATTAAGAAACTTTTATCTTAATAGAGAAAATATGCAATCGGTGGTTTTATTTGTAAATTAACAAGAATCTTATCTGGTAATTCAGACGAACCGTTGCTATCAGCAAATATATTGTCACGCTTTTTCATGTCTTCTAATTTTATTTATTTACCTTTTTCTTCAGATTAGAAGAAACTGAGGAAAAATAAATTTAAGTTAAAATTTTTAAACTGGAATTAAGAAAATGTAATTACCGATGCGTAGGTTAGAACGACTTGTGAGATCGTGCAAATTAGGCCTTAACTCAAATACCGGAGAGTAGGGATTCATTTATTTTAGGGCGCCACCATCTTGTAGGCGGCACAAGTCGGAAAATCTCCTGCCTTAGGCTTCGCAATAAAATAAAATATGAATGATAAACTCAGCGGTGGATACCAGACAATTAACAATGATAATAAAAAATATACATAAAAAATAATGAAACTAGAAGTTAATAACAAAATAATAATGATAAGGATTAATCGATAGTTCAAAATGATTCAATTATTGACCCCAAATAATACATAACAAATCTACTTACTTCCCTTTTGTAACAAAAATACTAAAGATAATTAAATGGAACAGAAAATCGGTTTATCATCATATAATGGCATTGGTTACAATTCGAAGAGAAACCAAGTGATTGGTTGAAAACAGGAATGGCTTCACTTCAAATCAAATAATAAAAAAAATTAGGAAATGGTGGTACCTTCGGTACTCTAGGCCGCTTATGCCTGACAAAAATGACTATATTAAAAGCAAATGACTAATTTTACCTGGTTACTTTACAGAAAAATTAAATGATTGGTTGAAATGCCAAATGATTTTTCTAAGCAAATACTCTAAACGATATTCCCCACTTTACCCGAAAATATAAAAAAAAACCGAAAATATAAACAACTAAGTCAGTATGTTGCTGACGTATAGCAAAAGAGAGCTTTTTATCGAATATATAACAAGCGCCACTACCAATAATTAATTACCCGTTGTAAAAAAAACGTTCAAGTGTCGCAGATAAATAATCACTGAACAATTTCTTACTAAAAAGCATGCTTACACAAGCCCACTAGGACGCAATACTAACTAACTAAATAGATACCAGTTAAATACGTTAAAAATAGTACGACTAGGCGTTATTGAAATAGTCAATTAATCATAAAAACTTTAAACTTGTTTACAGTATTCGCATTAATAGCTTACCTAAGATGGAGTTTTGTATGCAAAAGTTAGTAAAAGGGAAAAAAAAGAATAATGTCGACTAGGACGCAATATCAATAGTAATATTGATTGCTATAAACTGAAATACCCGTGAAATAGAGAGAAGTACGTCAAAACGTTACTAAAATAGTCGAGTAATTAAAGAAACTTTGAACTTGTTTTAAGTTAAATGAAATCACTCTGATTTTCAGGTATCATTAAAACAATGCAAATTAATGGTCGGGAACTCTGACCTGTTCAAGAAAATATAGCTCACTTAAGATAGTCTTCTTCACAAAATGTAAAAATAAAAAAAAATAATAAAAATTCAAAGGTTGACTACCATGGTTGAAATTAATCGATAATTAAATATATAACAAAACTGATTCTGTCACGGCTTGACCTGTTGGGCGAGTCCATGACTCTCCAGGAAGAAAACGTTCACAATGCAAGGGACTTCTTAGGTCCAAGTAGGTAGGAAGGTAGTAACACAAGAAGACTTCCTCTCTCGCAGATAGGAAAGACGGAACGACTCGCGACTCCTCACATAGCCAAGAAAGAAACTCTCTCATCCCTGTTAAACATCAACATATTCAAGGCTTTGCTTAAGACACAAGGCATAGAACATTTACAGACTGAGCAAATAAACTAAAATATCAAATAAAATAATCAGACAAATAAATCTTTTGCCTGTTAAGGGTTTGTAAACTGCTTAACGCTGAAATCGCTCAGGTGCCTCAAAGGGTGGAGGAGAAAAGCTTCTGTAAATATAATTAAAACGGAATTAGAGACTATTCACGTGGGATGATTTTTCATAAGATAGCGTTACTGAAAAGAGACAAAATCAACTCACCTGACAAAAGTAGTAATAAATCCTATTTGGGAGCCAATTCCAGGCATCAAACAAACAATGAACTAAAGGTAAGGTAAAGGTGCGCCTGAAACCCAAAAATGTTATGGGCGGAAAATTCCACAATGGTAAAATCAACCAACAACTTCTATCTGACACCAACACTGCCGTTACAAATGGCAGACATGTGTAGAGTGGCGCACACGAAACTTCCAGGAACTAACGTGGAAAGCCAAAGGTCTTCAAAGTCTCCACTTCAAGAATTTTGACTAGCCAATCGAAAAACGACCTACCTATCACATGTCTAACCCAACAATTTTCTAACCGCTCTCGAAAATAATACTCCAGTATTTCGACTCCAGAACGTCTATTTTAATTACTTACATGAGCTAGCTGAAAGAAAATAAGCAATTGACATGACATTTATTAAAAAACATGCTAGAAGCGCTTTCCTAGTTCCCGCGCTGTCAAAAACCATCGAATGGCGACACGACATTTTAGAATTATTAGTACGCGTTAATATCATTAAACAAAAACTGCACGAAAGAAAACCAAGCCAAAGGTTAACACTGTAGTGAACGCAAATTTTTAAATGCATTATTTCACAGTCCCGCAACTTGCCGACCGGTTATTGGTATTTCGGTGAATGAATAAACGAGCTCGAAATTATGGCCCGTTACAATATGGTTACTTGATACAATACTCCCTATTATAGTGGTAATCATTTCTAACTCTCTTATTCTTACTTGACGAAGCCATTGGGCCGTTCATGAGTAAGAATTTATGCTAATTACACCATATACTATATTCTGCCAAAACTCACAAAACTACATTCCTTTGGTACCTTGTTGAAACGTTAAGTGGGAATAACGTCGCTATGATCCGATCGTTTTGGTCTAGTCGTTTATAACTGAGAAGAGATTTTGTCATCTAGTGAAATATATTAGAAACATGACTTATTTCACTCTGTCTCTATACAAAGTTTGCGCTCGTGAAGCGAAATCATGGTTCAAGTAAATTATTTACTGTAGATGAATATATTTTAGATGCCATAAGTAAAAGCTTATAATTCTTTTGCATATCGTGGGTAACTGTAACACATTTAACATTCAACTACTGAGGTTCTTTTTGTAGTTATTTTTTTCCAATATCCTTGACTCATATTTTACTATTAGCTCCATGCATATTGAAGACTGCGCACCATAGACTACTTCAACTAGGCGTATGCTGAATAGAAAGTTAAGTTTCCAACATGTCATCACCTGCTGATAAGTGACATTTTCAAATTATGTGACATTCGTTTAGAATATTGTGTGGTTGCAGTTCCATAAATCGTGTACTAAAAAGTAATATTTTAATATATCTTTATTTTACTCCTAAAAAAAAACAATTATGGAGGAAGTGCATATTAGGAGCTCTGATTTAGCGGAAGAGGATCATACTTCTATAGGCTCAGCAAATATTACACAATTAGCTACCCCAGCAGGAAGCATCCATAAAATTTACAGGTACCAAACGAATGCGAATCCGAAAATCCTTTCCTTTTGGTTCTATCACCTTACTAATGAATTAATGTTTTTAATTCTCAGGCACGGTGATAAAATATATCAAGTAATGGATGAAAATATCACTATGATTAAGGACAATCCTACTGCCAAGGCATCAGTGGTGGAACCAGATGCACCTGCTGATGAAATAACCTCAGGAGAATCTCTATTTAAGGTAAGACGCTAACAAAGGCATTTCATTAATATTTTTAATTTATAGATAAATGTATGTAAATCTAGCGATATAACGAAAGGTATGTTAAAGCATTCCTCGAGAGACAGAAGACTATCTGATATATAATTTTTTTGTAAACATGTTTTTGCACGTTTTCTAGTAGATTACTTAGATTAGATTAATTTGGGGGCTTATACACTGCGACATTTTCATATCTATTGTGCCTGCCCTCAAAAGCCGTGTATTCTCCATCAGACCCTATAGATTTCAGATTCTCCATATATCTGGGAGCTCTTGGCTTTTCTCCTTCCAGAGTAAGGAACCTTAGTCTTGAGAAGCGTTCGCAACGTATATACGGCCGTTTTCCTCTTCTTCGGTTAGAACCTGCATAGCGAATCTTCTGCCAATCCAATCGTACTCATGTACAGAAGTTTAGAAATTCCGGTTAAATTTAACCTCTGGTTAAATCTAAAATTAGTGTCGAACGATAGCTTATGAAAAACCAAGATAGGAAAGTGCAAACCATTTTGCTCTATCTTTAGCCGTTTAGATTTTACAGGCTGTCAAACTTGGTAAATGGTCGATTTTCAACTGTCAATATTCCAAAAACAGTAACAGATAGGTATAGGACATTATTTATGAAATATGTCTAGAATTCTCCGCAAAATCCAAATATGCAATAATATATACAGTGTTCCATTTAAAAAAATAAAACTTTGTTTAATTCCGCCTTGTGGAACACCCTGTATACAACTGTGCTATGTAACAAAAAACTTCACATCATACTTTTTAATTTTTGCATTTGACGTTTTTTTCTAAATAATGGAGGAAGTTAAAGGGGGTTCCATTTATAGTGAAACACCCGGCACTCGTCTATTTGGAATTTCTTAGAGCTAAACACAACTTTTGAACAAGACTTGCATAAAACATATTCGCCGTCCAAAACAAGTTCTGGATAAGGCTTAATCCATGAAGCACATCGTATTTTCGACATAATCACCACTTTTGTTTCCACTTTCATCTTGCTTGGGCGTACAATGCTAACTGCGGTTACGACAAACGACAACCTCAATAATACTGGTAAACTGTAACAGATGTGAACAAATAAATAATTTATAGGAGTTATAAGGTGTAGGTAACCTAAATTCTAGTTAAAACATATGGCCAAAAAACCCACAGACCAAAGCAGTTTCTCAATAGAAGAATAGTTCTATAGTTCTCTATGTACTTTATTACTTTAATAGCCCATTTATTGCTCTCTTAGGGAAATCTGAATCTAAATCCGGTTCAGGAATTCAGGCACCATACCGTTCAAGCCGCGCGGTAGCGGGGGTCCATAAACCAAAGAAATCTCAAAGCATGCTTGAAACATACAAGCAATAGTTCTTAAAATATGCAAAAATGCATATATATATGCAAAATGCATTAAATCCGGTCTTTAGGAAACACACAGAGAGCACTTTCTACAGTTTGGACTCTACAACATTCGTTTTCAGGCTATTTGCGTTATCTGGTGCTATGAATATGAATAAGTGAACATAATTTAATTAGAAATACATATTTTTCTAGACATTTACTTTTGAGCACGCCGTCAGTAAAGAGGAAACTGAAAAATGCCTGACATTTTGGCGAAGTGTTGTGGAAAAAAACTTGGAACCCATAAAGTGTACGCTAATTGAAAATGTAAATAAATGTAAAGCTGAAACTGAGCAAAAAAAGGGAAGCGCAGAGGGTTCTGGTAAGAAAAGCAGATCGAAAACCAAGCAGACTTCCAGAGGCATACAACAGAATGAACCAATTAAGCCAAAAACAAAAAAGAATAGTTGGTTTGATATATTAACCGAACTACAAAAAAAGAGGCTAAATCAAACAAAGGTAAGCTTAATCAATAAGTAGTTATTAATTTAACCTCTTTTTATTCTTAGGTAAAAATTACCAGTTTATTTGTTATACAGCGTGGTCCAAAATTAATTACACAACGAGCATCAGTGAATTTCCGACATAAAAATTAGCTAAACTGTCCTATTTCGAAAGTGTAAGAATTAAAATTTTATTTTTGGTGTTATTTAATATGTTTCCAACTGCTTGTCATACAGTCATGAAAAACCGTATAACCCCTCTATACGAGGCGAGAAAAATAATCTGAAGAACTGATAACATTTTAGAAAATGCACATGTGAAAAATGAAATTGTTATACAAATATTTATTTTCAATGATTAATTAGATTGAAAACAAAAACAAAATAGAAATAAATAAGATAGATAACAAATGTTCAACATAGCTATCGTTGACATCAATACATTTGAGACCCTTTTCATGAAAGACTGTCTATCTTTAAAAAGGATTGCTTGCAGTGTTATCACGTTCAACTAATTTTGTTAATTTTCAAGCAAGTATATGTCACAGGTCGGGTGTAAGTGTGACAAAGGAAAATAACAAGCCAACTTCAGCTATCATAAACTCACTCAAACTAATCAAATAGGCGCGCAACGTGCGTTTGTGCTTTAACTAACTCAAACCTACCAAACAAGTGCGTGTTGGTATCTTAACTGCTTTTAATTAGACAGAACAAGGTCGCGAACAAACTCACTCAAATAGCCAAAACTGTCACTAATTATCCGTAACGAACCAAATAACCTAATTGGTCGCGATCGTTGACTCTTTCATTATAAACACTTGATTTCATGTAGTTCTAAACACAAAAATCTATCGAATTAAAATCAGGGCTCCGGGCGGGCTCCGCAGGCCATGGTAGTGAGATCTACGTCCTATACCCATCGCTAAGGAAAATATGCGTTAAGATGGTCTCATTTCAAGAAAAGACTTGCCGGTGGAAATAATTCTAAATTTTTTGCACGGAAACTTGCGTAGGCAAAGAAGTATGACAAACAAATACAATTTTTCTTTGGATATCAGTTACAAACTTTATCAGCCTACTTTGGTTAATAACAGATGAACTATTATTCCAGATAATGTTACATGTAATGTAAAAAAAAACAAATATTTCAAAAACAGTCAACCTAGCGATTTTTACCAAGAATACCTCTTTTACCTGCAAAATACATGAGCACCATATTTTGTATGCTGGAGTCCTTTTAATGAATAGATTGTACTCTAGCAGCTACAACAAAATAGGTAGTACCAGATTTTTTTTCCAGTCCTTGAAAAGCCCCCTACACCTATTTTCATTACTATAGAACAACCAGTTGAGAAAATATTAAATAAAATACTAATTAAAATATTACATTTGACACCCTTTATCTTTCTTAATATCGACTTACGAAACAAACCGTAGAATTTCGATGTCAGATTCTCACTGTTGCTCCATGTATCACTACTTTTGGTTCACTCTTTATCTTTGCACACCTTTATTATTCATAAAATCTTACTTAGTATATTAAAACGTTTGTTATAACTTTCAATGGATTCTATAATTACGAAACGGAGTAAAACAATAGAAGGTTATTCAGTCGATTTAACCATTAAATTTCATATCAGAATTTTGAAGTTGAAAAAAAATCATGCATGTTAGTTTCAAACTATAAAATTCTTAGTGTTTCGAAACTAGATTTCCATTAACAAAATTCAAATAAACTTCATTTAGCCGTATAGTTTAACTAGCTATTTTTGTGTTCAAGTTTCCAGTTCCGAAAAAAAATGATGCCAATCCTGCGTAAATATTTAAAGAGAGCTTAACTTAAAAACTCCGATAATTTATGATAATATTTTATTAATTGCAATTATGCATTCTGTAATTGCCTGACTAAGCTTATGACTGCTAATATTTCTTGCTCGTTTTTATAAACAATACTTATTTTTGTCAGCAATGTATCCAAGCATTTATGATTATAATTAGTCTTTCGTTACTGTGGTGAAGAAAACTAACTAAACTAGTGTAGTGGGGCATGTCATACACTACACAAAGAATATTTATAAAAGAAAAAGAAAGCAAAACATATATTATTGAATTGTATAGGTTGTCTTTTATTTATTTTTAATGAAGTGTTAACAAATATAATCACAAGCTCTTTTTTAATATTAGCTTTTTGTACGTCAAAATAAAGCAGATTTCGGTTATAAGTAAAAACATAAGATGACTTATTTTTCATGTACCTTAAAAATAGAGAAAATAACTTAAAACTAACGTTCTGGCGAGAAAATAAATAAGATAGCAGAACAAGGGACCTACAGCTAAAAAAGTTACTGGTCATTAAAAAGTTGTAACTAGCGTTAAGCGTTGGGTGCCTAATATGTAACTTTATTTGATAACTGCTCATTAGGCTGTCTATATTCCAGGTTTACTCAGCTGATTCAAGTTTTTTAAAAGGCATTTTTTTGCAAGAAATTTATCAATGATTAATGATCCTTGAAAATAGGGTACTACAGTTTAGAAAAATAACCTGTAGAAGAACGTCGAAAAAGTTTGGATACAATTTAATATCTTGATCTCAAGTTCCCAAAATAACTATCAAGATTACAAATAGCTAATTTATTTTTATTTTGAATTACACCAACCCTTTTAGGGCAATTATTAATCCTATCCCAAATCAATTGAGGCTCTGATTACCATTTTAAACCAATAAAGAAATTATCTTATTGCATAGGTATAGTAAGTAAATATATGTCGGTATAAATGAAATGATTATTAACCAAACTTATCCTAAATCAATTCCGTGGCACTGACAATATCAGCAGACTAATAAACTGTCCTCAATAATACTAAATCAATAAATTAACATATGAAGTAAATATGTACATTTACAGCCGTTAAATATCTATAGGTAAACGAATTGAGCTCAAGTCGCTTTCGTATCAACGCGACAAATTAAATTTGTAAATTTCAATTAGGTGAAATAAATTACTGTCATGAGCTTTGCAGCCAAGTACAGTAAAAATGAACTCAAACAGCTATTCTAACACTAGCTAAATGAAATATCTAACTAACTAAAGATAAAATTAAGCATCTCTAAAGGTGAACTCGATAAACAAGATAGCTAGATCAGTAAATGAAAAGAAAATTAACGAAGATATAAACGATAGACGTCAAAGAGCCTAGTCCTTTAATTATAAATTCATTAATTAAAATAATATATACCGACAAGCGATAAACGGCAATTAATAGAAACACTTACCGTGGTTAATTACAGTCGCTAATTAAAATGATAGGTAATGATAAGCGATATACGGTAGTTAAGACAAACATCTTACAGTCGTTAATTATAAATTCATTAATTAAAATGATATATTGATAAGCGATATACGGTAATTAATACAAACGACTTATCGTCGTTAATTATAAAGTCAGTAATTAAAATGAAAGGTAACGATAAGCGATATACGGTAGTTAAGACATACGACATATGGTCGTTAATTATAAATTCTTTATTTAAAATGATATATCACGACAGATCGATAATTAAAGTCATTAAATAAATAAAAGTTAATTTTACTTGGATCTCGTCGAGTTGTAGACACTGGCGCTTCCTATGAAGTACATCTCCACCATGTGGTTGCGTCACCCTGACAAAAGAAAACCTGAGTACGGCTAACTGACGGCAAGATTAGCTAGATCAGCACCGAAAGAAGGATGTGTTACCTCAAAAAAGTAATTGTATCCCATAAAAGAAATTCTGTCCCACAGAAGGACCCTAGTTAAATCATAAATAACTTTAGCCATCTTCAATAGAAACATTCGTGTCAAACATACCTTAAAAAAGGGGTCACCACACTAGTGTGGACGATATGGCCCATAATTTTAGAAAATAGGCATTCTACTTAATTTATTTAATGCTGTAACGACACAACCAGGCGGTAGTTAGAGCTGAGGGTCAAAAATAGTAAAGATAAATTCCGATACGGGAAAGGCCTGCTCATTTTGAGTGGTGATTATATACCACCTTTGTCAAGTGGCGTATTAAACGGATGTACCGTACCTGCCCAGTAGGTTCGAACAAATGGAGTAAGGTCGCGGGAAGTAAGGTAGCGAGATTATCGATAACCCTAGTCAACCATTAAAAAAAGAAAATCTTAATGCTGTATTCAGTAACATTTGCAACATTACAAAATGCGCCATTTTCACTTATCAGAACTGCATGATACATGCATAATAGTCGAACATCACATCTCGTGCCGCCATAGAAAGTTTTCCTATCCTTGTTTCACGAACATTTTGCTCTAGTTTTGTGTCGCTTGGTTTGGGGTTCATGACATTCATGATTCTCACTCGCACGTACCTAAATCTCGCGGTAACTGAGGTTTCTGCCTCTTTTCGTTTCGGTACTCAGATATAAGCTGCATATCGAATTGCTTAAAAAATAAAAGCCTTTAAACCAACATTTTGGGCGTTTACTTTATACACAACTTAAGCATTTACACCAGCGGAGTTTACAAACGAAAAACAAAAAAAAAGAGTCAGAAGCCAACGACGACCATTCCTTGCAACTCTATAATTAGCAGAGAGCTCATCTGAAGGATCTATACCGCCTTTCGTCGAATTGCAAAAATCTATAGTTTCGGAAATTTTATTTTCTTTGCAATTTCCCAGTATATTTCCAACGTGATGAAAAGTAGAAAACAAATTAACATTCTCTGATTTTTTCGGGAAGGTATAATACAGCTGTTATATTTTCATCGAATGCATAATATAATGAACTGTAAGTTTCCCTGTTCCATGTGTTTAGTAGATCTACTGGAGCATCTTTTTCGTTTTTTTTTTCTGACCATCTCAACAGACGTAAGTTTATTAAAAATAATATTAGTGATAACTGATAAAACGGTTATCAAAAATGATATCTCTCTTTGAGTTGGAAACTGGCTCAATCAATGTTTCGACCAACTTTTGTGGATCATTTTCCTTTCGAAAAGGTCCGTCTGGCTGTATGCCAGCATAAGCTCCCATATTTACTCAATAATATGTTTTTGCCTTAACTAATGGGAAAACATTTAAGCCATAATCTGGAAGTTTGCTCGGTAAAGACACTCGACCTCGAAATGGTTCCAACTTCTTATCTATGGTCAGATGTTCGCTTAGTATGTAGTGCGTTATACAGTTGGCAACAAAAGTTTTAAAAATTGTTCTTATAGAAGCTAATTTATCGATTTCTCTACTAAGTGCTCTATTATCTACGATATCAATACGTAAACATTGAAGCAATATGTAATGCCTTTGTTACGACATTTGTGCGCAAAACAAATCAATATCACTGTCATCAGTGTTCCACAAATCTGTTGGGTTCTGTCTATTTGCTCTGTATAAACTAGTTATGTAAAGGAGCCCAATAGTTACATTCAATTCATTTTTAGTTGTGGCCATGACTAAATATTGATTGGCTTGTATCATACCTGGAAGCTTTTATTACTAATTTTATGTTTGAATGATGCACAATGCCATCTAGCATCTCTTCGGCAAAAACAGCAGCCAGCAAACCAAAGGAGTAGTTTTCCCTTTTGCAATACCTTCAACACCTGGTAAATGGGTTATGATGTTTTCAGGGCGGATCTTAATATTTGTTCTTTCATATCGATGTTTCAACCATTTTGATTTATTTTTGTCAGAAAATTGATTATCGTCACTTCCGATTCATTTAAAAGTAAATTATTCTGCTTCTCTTTATCTTGGTCTCCAAAATGATGTTTATCTGCTTCCGTTCGTTCCGGCTCTTACAGATTTTCATTAAACACTTCATCACTTTCGGACTCGCTATCTATGAAGAACTCTTCATTAGAATTATAACCAAGAGTATGGTACAGGTATCACACATGAGTCATTCAATCAATATGAGTAATTACATACTTGCTTATACCATTTCTTAGGTTAGCATTATGCAAGCATGGGCTTACTGTAGAAATGCAGGGTAGAAAAAAACTCGTAAGTGCCCTTGCAGATCTAGATGCCTCGACCGGTAAATAATAATCAGAAATATCTGTTATTAGCTGAGGTAGCGAAATCACTATTTAAATGGATTTTGGTAGGTATTTACATTTTTACAAAAATACCATGGACTGAGCTCAGGATAACGATATACTTCCTCATGCATTTAACCATAGAATTTGTTCGTACCGCCTAGAGCTCAGAGAAAATTTTACGTTCTGATGTAGTACTCATCTCTTCTGCAGAACCGATGATTGACCAAACATTTCTAAATTGATCAAAATAGAAGAACAAAAAAACCCTACAGAAAACTTTCATTTGGGGCTTTCTGAAATAGGTTGGGTTAGATTGGATTAGTGCTTATACTAATTTTTCTATGTTGCATTTTCATCATTCAAAAAATATATTTCTGTTATGAAATAGCCTGGTAAGAGATTTTATCAGTTCAAGGTAGCCAACCAATTTTACCGTAAACATATTTAAAATTAAATCAATACATACCATTTTTTTACGTAAGAATCAGATACCGCACATAACATGAAACGTGGCCACATTACGTCAAAAATTATGTTAGTAACGTTAGGTATATGAAAAATATGGGTGTTCAAGATTGAGTTCGTCCCATTGTACTTTAGGTGTTCCTGTTCAATGTCGTATGACATACTGAATTTCTTGTTCTAGAAATACGACGACAAGGTTAAGAAAACATATAACTTACCTTAACAAAATGTATACACGAAATGTTACGCCGTGAGTGCTCCAGAACATAGCATACCCCAACCGTCTATAACGACGTCTAACTTGCAACTAACAGAGCATTGATGCTAATCTGCCTGCATATCCCACTGATATTATTAGAAAATCTAAAATAATAAATGACAACAAATTGAGCTGTTGCTGAAGTATTACATGTTTTACTAGTAAAATGAACTTATCACTTCTGTTCTAGATTTGTGCATGATTTACGTAAGTGAGAAAACCACATCTTATTACATTCCGTACTCACATTTCACAACGGATTTTTTTTTATGGCACTAAAGGGAGACCCTATGGCGCTCGACGAGCGGTGTGTGTGCGAAGATGTTGATTGACACGGCTCTTGAATATTTGTAAGTTGTAATTAGTGGGAAACAGATGTCCTGGGAGTGAGTTCCACAGTGATGCAGTGCGCCAGACAAAGGAGTTCTTGTAAAGCGATGTTCTAGGTGTTTCCAGTTGTACGACGAACTGGTGCGCTCTTGCCGTCTGTCGTGACTGTCTGACAGGAGCTGCCAGGGGCGGGATGAGGCGGACCAAATCCTGGGAACATCTGCCGTGAAAGTATCTGTAAAACAGAGATATCTCGGCTACATGTCTGCGGTGTTCCAGACTATCTAGATTCCGGGTCAACTCCGGGTCGCCGACGAGACGCACAGCTCTCTTCTGAATGGAATCCAGCAGCTTTAGGGTGTGCTTTGGTGCTGCACCCCAGATATGTGAGCAATATTCTAAGCACGGTCTTATTTGCGCTTTGTAGAGCAAGATCAACTGCTGCGGTGTATAGAGTTTTTTGTTGCGAAATAGCGCACCAAGCTTCTGGGAGGCTGATTTTGCGATGTTAGCAACGTGGTCATGCCAGGACATATTGCTGTTGACCGAGATACCCAGCAGTCCGATTGACCAGGATGAAGGAATGGTCGACCCTGCCATAATGATGTCAGGGCCCGCTGTATTGGCCCTCTTGGTAAACGTGGCTGCTTGGGTCTTTGCTGCATTGAACTGGACCAAATTTTGGTCGCCCCAAGTTTGAACTTTCTCCAGGTCTTGATTAATTGCTGTAATCTGCTCCTGTCTGCGGTGATGAGTCTCAGTCGCTGGTAAGGGTTTTTCTGATCTAAAGTGGGAGACAAGGGTACTGTCATCTGCAAAACTGTAAACAGGATTATTTGTTTCGATCAGCAGGTCATTAATATAGATGAGGAACAGAGTTGGTGAAAGTATTGCGCCCTGAGGCACGCCCGCGTTGATGGTGAATGTGTCCGAGATGTGTCCATCGACTGCAACGTGCAGAGATCGGCTCTTAAGGAAACTGGCAAGCCAGCTGCAGAGAGAGGCTGGCAGTCCGAAGGACGGTAGTTTGTTGAGCAGTCCGTCATGCCAAACTCTGTCGAATGCCTTTGAAATATCCAACGCAATCGCTCGAGACTCTCCGTAGTTCTCAATTGCCCCACTCCATATATGAGTGACATAGGCCAATATATCTTCTGTCGATCTCTCCTTGCGAAAGGCGTATTAATTATCGCTGATTATTTTGTTGTTCTCGAGGTACTTGAGTAGTTGCTGATTGACTACACGTTCCATGACTTTGGAGATTATTGGAAGCAAGGCAATTGGACGATAGTTTGAGGGCGTGGTTTTCTTGCCTTTTTTTGGAACAGGTTGCACTCGAGCGACTTTCCAAGACGATGGGTAAATCCCTTTTCCGTAAGACAGAGAAAAAAGCCTGGAAAAAACGGGTGTTAGTTCGTTGGCGCAGTTCTTTAACACGATGGCAGGTATTCCGTCCGGTCCTGATGCCTTTTGCGTATCTAGATTTTTAAGGATCTTTCGAATATCACGGTGATGAAATTTGACTTCTGCCATGGTAGTGTTGATGTTCGATATGGTGGGGAGAGTCTTGCCTTGGGGAACGTCCAAGGTAGAGTGCGAAGAAAACGTTTGGCGAGCATGTTTGCTTTTTCCTTGGCTGTAGTCGCCGTGATGCCACGTTCGTCTGTCAAAGGTGGGAGAGACGTTTCTGTAAAGTTGTTACTTACTGCCTTTGCTACCGACCAGAAATTCCTGGAGCCACTGGGGCATTGCAAAAGTTTATTCCTGATCCTTTGATTGTGTTTGTCCTTAGTTTCGTCGATAACACGCTTGCATTCGTTTCTCGCTTCGACAAAATAATTGCGATTTTCAGCGGTCTGATTTTGCTGCCAGTACTTGTAGGCTTGCTGTTTCTTACCCACAGCTCTTTCGCATCTTCTATCGAACCAGGGCTTTCCTTTTGATGGTAACTTGATGGAATTTGGGATATATGCTTCCATTCCTGAGGAGATTACTTGCGTGATCTTTTCGCAGCAGACTGACGGGTCGTCACCGCCAAAGCAGACGTCGAGCCAAGGAAAATCTAGGTAGAACTCCCTTAGATCGTCCCAGTTTGCAGAATTGTAATGCCAGATTTTGCGAGGCAATGGTGGGTCCTTCTGTATGAGTGGCAATTCACAAACCGTTGTAATAAGTTTGTGGTCGGAAGTACCTAATGGTGGACCAACTGTAACTGTGTACTGGTCAGGATTGGTGGTTAGAAAAAGATCCAGGAGGGCGGCGAATTCGCCCCTCTCTGAGATTCGAGTTGGTTCGTCTACAATTTGAGTAAGTCCGCAGCTGATGGCGAATGCTTCAGCCTCTCTACCTTCGTTGTCGGTCTTGTTGTGATGTTTGAGCCAGTTGGTGTTGTGGGCATTGAAGTCTCCCAGAACGATTATTTCTGAACTGGGGTGATCAACCTGTATTGAGTCAAAAGTGGTAGCTAGTGTTGAAAAAAAGCTTTGGTAGGCTCTATCGCTCGGAGGACGATAGAGACAACATATAAACTTGGTTAATCCCTTGGCGGTGAACTTGAGCCACATGACGTCAAGGTTGCTCGGTTCGAGTGTTTCCTCGTGGTGACATGAAAGGTCGCTTCGGACAAAAAGGCATATTCCGAACTTATGTCTAAATCGGGTATGTAAGTCGTAACCAGGATAAGGGTAGTTCACTGTTGTTGTTGTAGAACATACTTGTGTTTCTGTAAGGGCTAGTATGTGTGGTCTATTTGCTTGTAGATGTTGGTGTACCGAATTTATGTTTGTATTTAGGCCTCTTATGTTGCAGCAATCAATTCTAAATTGGTTCGGTATCTTTGCTGTCTGTGAAATGCGGAATGAAGGGCTCCCAGGGCCACCCAGCGCCCGGAGATCCGAATGGCCGGGGAGTTTACCTCCGGAATATTTTGATCCTGGAAGCACCATCATGTCCATATTATTATATTCCTACTGTGGAACCCGGAACCACCAGCGCGGAAACGGAACGTGATTCGGGAAAACCACTTTGCGCTTCCCAGTTCTGGTGGGGTGGTCTTTCACCGGACGATGCGAGTAGGCATCTACCACCTAGGGCCGCTTCCACTGGATGCATTGGCCTCAGACTCTTTCCTTTGGTGGTCCCTAGTCTGACAGGGGTAAAAATAGGGTTTGTTGGGTCACTCCCTAGTGATCAGCTCCAGACTTTGTACTTTGGTGTTCTCCAGCCTGGAGGAGGACGATGGGATTTGATGGGCCACAT
>MU183587.1:0-94313 GCA_016904865.1 Pissodes strobi | reverse complement strand
ACTCCCCGTAATCAAACTGCTCTCACCAGTTTGACGTCCCTGCCAGCATTCGGATTAAACCGAATATTCAATTGGAAATCGTTTGACCATTGAACAATGTCTAGGTGCCAATAAAATACAGATAATTAATGTTGGTGAGTTCATTCTTTGTAAAACCATCATTATATTAACATTTTGTTTAAAAGACTGTCTTAAGCCAGGTTGGCAAACGGTTAATCGAAACAATAACAACTTCATCATAAATTCATTTAGCTATAATCGCAGTATTATCTGAGTCGATGGTCGTGGTAAGGCGAAGCTGCTGCCTTATATTTAGATATTAGCTCATCAAATGCTAAATGAAGATAACTTTGAATGAAAAACCCTGTCCTCCATGTAGCTGTTTTGGCAATGGGCCGGCTCTCCATTATAAGTAAAAATATCGTCCTGTTGAACGCATTTAGATGGATATAACGAATATGGCATTTAAATAACGAGTCTGGTAATCTGGGATGTACATATAAAAGGGCTTGTTTCTGAAGGGCCTGAAGCTAATAAAAACTAAGCAGAAGGAAAACGGGATTGAGTACCAAGAAAACTAGATTCATGTTTACAGTTGGGTAACATAAGGGTAAAAGAGCTGGCCAAGAAAAAACATAACTGGAATATAAGTAGTAACAATCATAGACTTAGAATTACTCTTGTTGGAGTATCTTAATGAAGACTTAGAATCTATAGAAAAAGATCTATAGAAATTTTATATTACAAAGATCTGTACCCTTAAATTCTTCGAAAACCAAAGAGAACTAGTTGCGCTAGGAAAACTAAACTGAAGTAAAATAACCTACTGATATGAGATACGAGATATGCGAACAATACAAAATATAGATATCAAAAATAGGTTATTAAATCATAAAAGTGTCCACTAATACACGTGGCACCAGGATACCATAATTGACTACCTAATCTTAAAACACGACATGAAGTGACATATAAAATGTAAGAAAATATTTAGAATAGAATATAGCTCCGACCATTATCTACTCACTTCGAAAGTATGGATTAAATTCAAAACAGACGCGCAAAGCTGATTAGTACCACCCATAAAACTAAAATAGAATAAAATGTATATAACATTAGTGGTTGGTCTGCATGCACTAAGTAGTAGAGCGTTCGCTCAGAATAGGCTCATCAAAAACTAAATGATCAATATTGAACAAGCGACCAGAAGAGAAAGGGACGCTACAAACCCATATTGTATAACTAATAAATTATGACTATAATATTATATCGAGAAAGAACTTATTAGTTTCTAAGAATATTTAAATTTAATTATATTTGTTGAGGCATGTTTTATAAAACCAACATAAGTCGAAATTTAATAAAACTGAGTGAGTGGTGCCATCTAGTACACGACCACCTATTAAGATTCTGTAAAAACAACACAAACTTCAAAATTTAAATAATTTAAATTTCGATGAAATTTACCATGTACTGTTCAACTTTTGCTTCAAATAAAAAAGGAAACCTAATATCGTTATTACTGCGCCTGATAAGGATTTGATAAGTTAAACTCCAATAACTTAAATATAGAAGGAGATCACAAAAATTATATTACCAAGTACTATTGATCATTGTTAATCATTTTTTAAATAAATTATTTTTAAAGCTATAAATAATTAATGTTTTTTAACGTCCCTTTCTAGCAAGAACAACTCATGTCCATGAAGTAATTAAGTCATATAAAATTATTTTTTTGGCTAAGAGATTTGTTGACTTATATCAATAGTATCCGATAAAAAAATATATTAGTATTTAAATAAACGGTTTTTTTCTTCAAACGTCAGTAAATCCGTCATTACTCGACTGTGTAGGCGGCCGTGAAGTTTCGTTTTTCCTCCGCCGGAGCTTTACTTTTCACTTTTCCGCCAGCGGAGGTAAAAGTGTTGTCATAGCAACATAGATACAATACAAACAGACAACAAAATAAGCGTCAACAACTCAAGATTTATTAAACTACAATTTGTATTTATCACACAATTTGTGACTGCATTTCTAAAAATCACTATTTTAGGAACAAATTGGTTATTATTTAATCGAACTTACTCAATAACTGCTTATCAATACGGAATTAAAACGCAATCGGAGACGCATCTTAAAAAAATAATTATTGTTGACAGTGTCCACTGACAGCTTTATGTTACATTCACCGACACCGGTCTAAGCAAGGCCACCTACGACCGTGGTCTAAGCCGCCTTGCGAACCCATTTATCTTTAATAATAATTAGATATTATTACTATTAAAAAGAGATGTTTTTGCATTAATTTGTCGACATTTGAAGAAAAAACAGCATATTTTATTTGGAGGAAAAGTTACTTTTCATGGCTTGCTCTCTATTACCAGCCTCACTCCGTTCGGCTGTTAAACACGAGCGCGCCATGAAAAGTATCACTTTTCCTCCATATAAAATAATATACTATTTTCTTCAAACGTCCGTAAATCCGTCATTACTCGACTGTGTAGGCGGCCGTGAAGTTTCATTTTTCCTCCGCCGGAGCTTTACTTTTCACTTTTCCGCCGGCGGAGGTAAAAGTGTTACCATAGTAACATAGATACAAATAAACAACAAAACAAGCGTCAACATCTCAAGAATTATTCAACTAAAATTTGTATTTATCACTCAATTTGTGCACTACATTTCTAAAAATCACTAATTTAGGAACAAATTGGTTATTATTTAATCGAACTTAATCAATAACTGCTTATCAATACGGAATTAAAACGCAATCGGAGACGCAATTTAAAAAAAATAATTAATGTTGACAGTGTCCACTGACAGCTTTATGTTACATTACTATAGCAACAACCTGTGCCTATTCACTGACACCGGTCTAAGCCGCCTTGCGAACCCACTTATCTTTATTAATTATTATAATTATTACTATTAAAAAGAGATGTTTTTGCATTAATTTGTCAGCATTTGTAGAAAAAACAGCATATTTTATTTGGAGGAAAAATTACTTTTCATGGCTTGCTCTCTATTAACAGCCTCACTCCGTTCGGCCGATAAACACGAGCGCGCCATGAAAAGTATCACTTTTCCTCCATATAAAATAATATACTATTCTTTTTCCTGATTTTTTTTAATATTGTACATATGTTGATTTTCTAAAAAATGCCTGAATTTAAGCTCCGGATGGAAAGGCGATGTAGGTTTTGCGGGTACCTCAATAATCCACCTTATGAAACTGAGAGCCCTGAGGAACAAAATAAGGTTATGATTAAAGAATTGTCTACCTGGGAACCAAAAACATTTAGAATAAAGGGTAAGTACGCCATATTTTTAAATTTAGGACAAAGGAACATTAATTTTGATTTGATATTATTATTTTTTATTCATTAAATTTCAAAAATGTAGAACATCACTTCGTATAACATGTGCAGAATTATTGGTTACTGGTTTTTAATGTTTATAAATAATACTAATATGAAAGTTGTAGCTACCTTGCAAATAATTTGTCTACCAATTTTATTTAGACAGTGTTTTTAACTTAAAACTTCGAGAGCCAACATCTTGAAGAGAATAGGTACGTTGACAAATAAAATGTTGACATAACTTTTCTTAAAGATTTTGAAAACGTAATTTCAACAAAGCCAACGGTTATTATGAATTAGTATAAATTTAAACCCATTTTCTTCGATATGAAACTCCAAAACGAGTAGAGTAATCGAGTTGATGCAAATGATAGAACGTTATTTAACTTTTGTCTTTTGTCTTACTCAAGACAATTTCAAGACCTTTGCCATCGATACATATTTTCATGGCGTCGCGACGTCTAGGGCGGCAAATTTATATTACATTCAAAACATTCTATTTAATCCGACTTATCAACTACTCTTTAAGGAAATGAAACACCGCTATTCTTTTTCGATATATCTACATATATCACAAAACGTATGTCGAAGTAAATACTTCGTTCTTTTCAGGTTCGAAGAAGAGTATACGATCCTCCATGGAATCACGAAACAGGAGCTCTGGGTCATCTCAAAACCAGCCACCTAATTTGGAAGGCCGGATTGATCCTATTGCAAGTATTCCTGAAGAAAAATCTGTAGACAATAATGTATGTTTAATTTCAATAATGTATTGCTAGATTCTATTAGTAGTGTAAAACTATACACAACATCAGCTTTTAATTTAATTTATTTCTTTTTTCTAAATGTTAACTAAATTGAAATTTTTCACAATTGACTAGAGCTTTTAAATGCCATACTTTCCAATAATGTGCTCTAGTGTTGCAAAAAATATTCAACGTCTAGCTACAATTAGACGGCAAGAATAAAATATGCTTACATGCCTCCAACAATTTTCAATTAAATCAAAAACAATATAGTCTTAATGTAGGCAATATTTAACATTTCTATTTACAAAAATCAATAACACGATTTTTACAGCTGGTTAAGTTTATTCCTCATGATAGGGAGTGAAAGTATGGTGGCGGAACGTGATGCATGCTGAGTCCGAGAAATGCTACTCCTTTTACTTGTGTAAGAGATTGACTTTAACGTTCGCCACCTAAGTGGCCAAAGAACTTTGGGGCAGTGACAAAAAAATAAAATGTTTTTGGCAAACAATTGAGCACCATGTTTGTCATCACCGTATTTAAGTAAAAGTTGTTTTGTGTTAACCATTTATCCATTAATTTCCCAGCATTTCCAGCGATCACTGATTGCAACCTTTACCACAAGAAGAACCTTAACATCGATTTCTAATGAAAGCTTGGCCATATTCCGATTCATCATACCTTTCATATTTTTGGCATGGTACCCTACTGTCTGTCTTTAATAATAGTAC
This sequence comes from Pissodes strobi, assembly GCA_016904865.1. Classification (NCBI taxonomy): domain Eukaryota; kingdom Metazoa; phylum Arthropoda; class Insecta; order Coleoptera; family Curculionidae; genus Pissodes; species Pissodes strobi. Next base: position 89,477 of record MU183587.1, on the reverse strand, counting down.
CAAATGTTGATATCTTCTAATATCCATATTTTTCATTAATATTACTTCTGCTTCCCAACCCTAAATAAAATATTCACAGTGAAGAAGCTTTTAAGGGCATCTTCAATCGCAATAATAAGCCGGCAAAACTTTTTCCTCACACCACGTTTTAAACACTAATAATTTTGCTTTATATTTATCCGATATAATGTATGATAATGTATCTTGAATGGCTTCTTCGATATCACTTAGCCTCTAACAATGAGATATTTTTTGTTTTAGTTTAACACCTTAGGCCGGCCGCATACCCCTTTGCCTCCTTAAACTTTTTTCTCAATTATTACCATTACACTCAAGTTTATGTAATAAGATATCTTGAAAACTAAAAAAAACCCCTGTCAAAAATTCATAGCGAGCGAATCTGTGATATATGGGTACTAATAATCAATATTCCTACTGTTTCAAATATTTATTTGAAACTCCAAAAATACAAAATAAGAAAAACAATAGTTTCTTTCAAAAAATAATTAAAATAATGGATTTATTTATTTTGGCTCAGTATCAGTATCTTGATCTATTCACACAACAAACACAAACAAACATTATCCTTTATACACCTAATTAGTGATCGGCTTGTAGAGGGTATCTCCTTTATTAGTGGAGATAGAGGGATGCGGTTTTCGCACTACTGTGCTACTTTTTTGAGAAACGAAGGATGCCGCTTACATAATTTTCATAGCCCTCTTAGTTTTTAAGATACAGGGTGAAATTGAAAATTTTCAATTTTCGGACACCCCTCGCATCTCGGTTATCTTATAACTATTCGACAAGGTAAAAACGGAAGCCTACATAGCTTTTTACGTAGAATTCAGTGGCGTACTCGCTTTTTTTCTAGAAGGCGCCATTTCTCAGAAATGAAACACAATTTGGTTTTTTTAAATGGAACACCCTAAAAACGCGTAGACTAAAAAGCTATGGAGCTAATACGGATCCTTGGGGCAGTCTGTTGTTAAGTTTAATTTTGTGCTGTCCTTTTCGTCTATTTTGACTTGAAAAGATCTGTTTCGGAGCATATCGCCTATCAGGTTGACGGTTTTTCGGCAGGGTATTTCTTTAGCGAGCTCATAGATCAGATCGTGTCTCCAGATTGTATCGTAAGCTGCCGTCAGGTCGATAAAAGCAACTGATGTTTTTACTTTACGTTAGAATCCTGCCTTGATGTGAGTCGTTAATGAAAGAACCTGATCAGCACAGCTTCGTCCAGGGCGAAAACCAGCTTGTTCTATAGGTATGCAATCTAGAATTTTTGGGCAATTATGTTGTAGATTAATCTTTCTAGCAGTTTGTAGATTATGCTTAGTAGTGCGAATGGGCGGTAGCTTTTGAGGTATGTCGCTAGGTTTGTCAGGCTTCAAGATGGCTATGATTTTTACCCTTTTAAGTAACTGGGATGCCTAATTGAATAACGTTGGTGAAGAGGCGCATTAACCACCTTTTTGTAAATTCTCCGCAGTTCAGGAGGCAATCTAAGTGGATGCCTTTAAAACCTGGGGCCTTGCCGGCTTTAATCTCTCTCAAAGCAGACAGTGTTTCTTCAAAGGTGAAAGGTTAAGAGTGTGGTGTCTCATCAGCACAGGATGTTTTGAGCATCTTTAATTTCCGCTTGATTTTGGATGGTGCTCTTGAGGTTTCTACAATATTGGACGCGAGTGCGTTTGGAGTTACCAGAGTGTCCGCTCTTTGGTTACTTCCGGCCAGTTTTTGTAGTAGTGACCTTGCTTTTCTACTAGTTTGGTGGTGTTGGTTATAGGCTCGTCAAAAATATATAATAGTTGGTATGTCTTTGTAGTAATAAAGCTATAATTTTATAATTTAAATGAAAAAAAAATTATTGCAACTATGCCGTGATTATCATTGATAAAAAACAATAGAATACCTTGAAAACAAATCAAATTTATTTCAGAATAGTTCCTCTATTTTGAAACAAGAAATATATTTTTTGTTTACTAATTTATTAATCGAGACGAAAAATATTACCGTGTTAAAGAGAATATTATATGACTACTATCAAAGATACATACAAGTAATACCTATGTATCTTTGCTACTATTAATCCTAAAAATATAAATTTTCATATTATCGATTAAATTTATTAAACAAACTCACGCTAAATATATTAAGATTTGTTTCCATTTTAATTACTAATCATAAATACTGTTCAAAATGGTTGCCGTTTTCTCTAATAGCATATTCACACATTTTTGTAACTCTTCGTAGAGCGTTTAAAATTATTAATGAACGGCCCTGCAAAGACTGAAAAGCCAAATGCGTAGCCTCTCGAAGTTTTTCCATGGAACGATTTCGGGTCTTGTAAACTTTATTTTGCATGAAACCCCATAAAAAAAATCTAATACAGAGAGATCGGGGGATCGTGGAGGCCACCTTATAGGTCCATTAGTGGCTATCCATCTATTGGGAAACTTATTTTCAAGAAAAGGCGTACTATCTGAGCATTGTGAGCAGGTGCTCCGTCTTGTTGAAAATATATATTATTTAACTGAGCAAAGGGAATATTATCTAGCAACTTAGGCACAACATCTTGTAGAATTTCCAGATAACGGTTTGCGGAGAGACCTCCTTCATAAATGCGATACGCTATTTGTCTTTCCAAAATAAAACAAGCAACACTAAACCCAAAACGTCCTTGTTGTTCCCGTTCAAATATGACGTGGTGATTTTCTTGCGACCAATGTCTTGTGTTATGCTGATTAAAATTGCAGGCACTCGAAAAATAAGCTTCATCAGACCATTGATCTGACAAAATTAATATTGGTCCGAATTTGTTCCATATACCAATTGCAAAAAATTAAACGTCGTTCTGGATCTCCTGGATGCAAATGGTGTACGATTTTTATTTTATAAGGACGAAATTTATATTTTCTTAATATTGTCTGTACCCGAGCCTTGGTCACACCGACTTCTTTCTCAATGCGTCTACATGAACTCGAAGACTCTGCTTCTACACAAGCTAAAAAACCTCGTCGGTTTCACGGTTCTCCTTATTATTGGATTTTGGCCGAGGCTGCATAAAGGATCCATTATTTACTAAATTTGTCTTTAGTCTGAAAAAGATATCGGGGCAAGGCTGCCTTCTTTCCGGAAACCTACGTAGAATAAAACAAAATATTTACTTATATATAAAAATGAATGACGAATATAAAACATACCTATTAAAATATAATTCGGAAGCTTCATGTCTGTTTTCATTACAACGAATAAAACAAACGAGCATATCATATTTTTCATAATTCTGATATCTAATTTCAGCCATTGCCATCCTTTTAAGCGCAAAATAATTCACAATAACAGGTAAATACTTTTTGCAAACAACAATCTAACTTTGACAAGTGGTCCAAATGACAACTATCATTGACGAAATTTTTGTTTCTTGGCCGCGGCAGCAGGGCCTACTTGAAAAAATATATTTTTTCTTTAAATGTTCAAATTATAGTTTTATTACTATGGAAACATACCAACTATTATATATTTCTGAAAAGCCTACAACAAGCGTCACCAGACTAGCAGAAAATATACAGGGTGTTCCATTTAAAAAAACCAAATTGTGTTTCATTGCTGAGGAATGGAGCCTTCTAGAAAAAAAGCGAGTACGCCACTGAATTCTACGTAAAAAACTATGTAGGTTTCTGTTTTTACCTTTCCGAAAAGTTATAAGATAACCGAGATACGAGGGGTGCCCGAAAATTGAAAATTTTCGATATCACCCTGTATCTTAAAAACTAAGAGGGCTATGAAAATTACGTAAGCGACATCTTTCGTTTCTCTAAAAAGTAGCACAATACTGCGAAAACCGCATCCCTCTATCTCCACTAATAAAGGAGATACCCAGCAAAAGTATCGAAAATTGGACACCCTGTACATTCACGAAACCTGCAGCTAAGAGGAACCTCTAAGTCATTATTATTTGATTGAAAACCATCAAATTGTTTATCTTCGCATGGTAAGGGCGCAGAGATTTTTCTTTCCTTCTCATCAGTTTCTGGTTCTGCGTTTTCTAGCCTTTCATCCTTTTATTCTGCTTTACATTACTTTTTCATTCTAATACCAAGTATTTTCCTAGTTGTAACCTGGAGTCTAAAAGTCCCAGAGATTTCTGTTTCCCTCCAGCTAGTTCGTGATTATCTTTATAGTCTTTCCAACAATTTACTAATATCACAGATCTATATAGCTACGCAACAGATGCCTACTCCGGTATTAAAAGTGTCGCTCGCCAATAATACAATAAACTTAAATATTTTCCTATTTAGACGCGTTTTGCCCCTCCGTGTTGCCAAGTCGCGAACTGTAGTTTACCTTTCATATCACATTATGGTATTACTCATTTTCTTGGCAATCGTATGTTATTATATCAAATTAAAGTTCATTATCAGATTCAGTGAATGGTGTGCTTGAACATGGACTAAAACTTACCTTAAACGTTTTATACCGATAGTAAAAGGTCATTACAAATTTTGTTAACTTGCACTGTAATATCTCTTATTTGTATTAAGTAATACCTAATATTATCACGCAGGTTTTTGTTTCGAAGATCAAAGGAATTTTTGAAATGTTTATTGACATGTCAAAGTATCATTTAATTTTATTTTAAACTCTACCATCAATATTATAAATTTGTTCATTTAAATTGCCGTTTCATTAATAAACTATCATACTTAATAAAAAATGTAAAAATCGTATTTTCTTCAAAAATATGTTTGTGTTAATTTGATAAATAAATATTAATAACAAAACACGATGATTTGATCGGGTCAAAAAGTCAGCAGATATATTGTACGACGTGATAATTTGGCAACACCAATCCGTTCCTAGACTACTGGTTCACCCGCTCGCGAAAGCCGGTGAACATTTTTGGCCCCGCGTAAAAAGCATTGGAAGAGGTATCTGTTGCGTAGCTATATAGATCTGTGCTAATATCAAATTAAAAAATAATGTAAAATTATCCTCAAAGGCCACTTTGGCGCTCTGAAAGAAAGATCTATAATATTCTGACATTTGGCCGAAAATGCTGACTCCTCCCATGATTTGCTTGTAAGCCTTCACTACTTATGGACCTCCTATTTTTATCCTTTTTTTGCTAATATATCACCTCTGTATTGGTTTTTTCGGATGTGATCTATTCGCTGTCATTCAACTGAAGGACCCAATCCTAAATCTATATTAGGTAAGGCCCTAGATAGATCAATCACTGTTCCAATACTTGTAGTTACAATAGAGTTTTTTAGTCCTACTGGTCGTGGTTGATTTTTAGCGTATTGTCAAACAGAACAGCGACCAAGGAAAGGCATCATCTATTCGTTCTATTGATAAAGCATTAGTAGTTTTGAGGGAAACCACTTATTTGAGATGTTATTTGATTAGAGTTTATACATTCAGTTTTGGAACACCCTATGTAAAGAAAAAAAAGAAAAACAAATGTAAAGTAAAAAAGAAAAACAGATCATAAATAGAATTTGGGTTTTGCTAGGTTTTTTTTAGGAGATCCTCAACCGTATCGCTCGAGAGCGGGGACAGAAAATCTAAAACTGGCGCAGGGTATGGTTTATTTTTGGAATGGTTTTCTTTTCGTGATGTAAGGTGCTGTTACCGGTCAATAAAATTAAGTTTATTACATTGTTATTTGCATAATTTTTACAAGTATTTATTTTATTGTTATGTATAGTTCATATTGGATGGTATAACATGTGTATGTATTTATTGAAATCGTTTTATGCTGTGAAAAACACTGCTTTAAAGGAAAACGAAAATAAATTATTTTCTGTTTTTTGTACTAGGATTTTAGTTTTAGTACGACTGAGATTGTAAGCAAGAGACTCAGTAAATCTACTAACATTTTTCTCGCCTGACTGGGCGAATATCAAAACAAATAAAAAATGATAAATGATTACTCTAGAATATTGGCTCAAATTGCAACTATTAGCTGAGCAGCCTACCGTATGGGACCTCAGTACCTAATACCAAACTCTTCCGTTTTTAAATCTTTTTTCGCAAGTGTTGAACGACAAATTTTAGCACGTAGGTATTTATTGTTTTTTTTTGTTAATCTGTTTTAACGTTCATTGGCAAAAGAAAGACAAAGCACACCTTATCTCATTCAACATTGTTGAACAAACGCGGATATATTATACTACAATTCTTGGCATCTGACGGCATCAATCAGTCATCACTTTCCGCAATTTGCTTGCTTTTCTTTGTCCCTCTAAAACAGCCAGGTAATCAAGAATATGAACATTTACTTGATGCAAATAAAATGTATCTCTTGGCATAGCATCAGATAAAAATGGCAGCAGAAACTTAGCGTTTAAGTACAAGTATATCCGTGGGCACTTCCTGATTCCCATTATAGCGTGCATAACAAAAGGCTTTTTGATATCTTCTCAAGATACATGTAAAACTCTTTCAGTTTGTTGATGATAGTTTTGCGCTGAACATTCTGCTCCCCATCGTTATTCAAATGTTTTTCTAAATACTACCATGGGGACAAAATTCCTTACTTCTGAGTTTTGAACTCTACCAGTGATTGGCTCTGGTTTTGTTGGAAGAATCCTTTACGCCAGCTAAATTTCTGAAAATAGGAAAGTGGTAAGTTATCCTCTTCATACAAACGTTCACTCCTGGACCCAGACATACTTATTTGACCAGCCTCATTGGTGGCATCACTTTCACAACTCATCATTTACGTCATAAATTCCATCTGGATGTGCCTCCAAATAACTTTCTCTGAAAACATGCTGTGTGATCTCAATTGATAGTTTACAATACGATTGTCGGATCAACAAATATGAAGTATGCGGCCGGCCTTAAGAAAAATCTAATTATATCAGATCCTCTTCATTATATATGCCAGTATTAGGAAGCATGTTAGGATGTTTAACATGTGCTACTCGTTGTAAAAAAGCAGAATTTATGATATATCTTAGACTCTTAGATGTTGTAAATGTTGGTATAATTTACCTTTTGTAAACAACACTTTTTACCAACACCTTTTATTTCGCCAATACTATTAACGCCACTAATATTTTCACGTTACTCCTTAATCCTTCGCCATTACAGTCATCATAATTACATAACCTATATTTTTATGTGTTACATAACTTCACGCCTCCCTCTGCCACCGCGCGCCACCCGCCTTGCAAGATTGTCACGTCCTCGCCTATTCCAGAGTTACGTCGCCTATAAAATCTGCTGGTTACATTCGGCCATCCTGCAACAATTAATGCCCTCATTAATTTAACTCGCCAGTAAATCAACCAGATCTTATTCATCTGTGCATTCGCCATAAGACCAAATCGCCCACCCAGATGGTTTCGCCTGCGGTTGCAACCTCACGCCCCTTATTGAAGATCACCTTTATTCTACGCCTTTGTCTGGTTTTCTCTCGCCTCTTGCTGTCTCAAAAGAAGCTTGGACCTTAAATCGCCATAGGTCTCGTCTTCCGCCGACGGTTCATTCGCCATTTGCATCTCGCCAGTCAGACTCGTATGCACCTTTCAACCTGACCATTGATCCTTGGTGTATTACACCTCGCCTCGCCAAAAAGTCAGCAAACGCCTTGCTCGTAAACGCCAGCCTGCGGTTAGAAATAATACGCTTTGGGTACGCAAAATTCGCCAAAGGTCTCAATTTGGGAATCGCCTCAGAAGACCGCAAGTTCTTCTTCGCTTTCGCCAGTGTATGATTCTGGACTTCCTCGCCCCTTCAATTCCGCAATACCGGTTGATGGACGCCGATATCTGTCAAAGAGGAAATAAAGCCAGTATCAAGTCGCCAGGGGAGGAGCAACCAAATGCCCTCGCACTCGCCTGTAGATCGAGAGGTAGACAGTCAGCTTCTTTGTGCCTGAAAGCTTACACTTTTCGATTAACGTTATTTTATCATGGTACTAATGGATCATGGTTTCACCGTCCAGTTTAACTTTCGCCATCATTTCCTTAAGCAGCTTAGCAAAATCATGCACCCTAGGAAACGCCTTCCTAATAACTGCCTTCCAGTCTTCCCATTAGAGGTCATATTTATCGAGCCGATTCAACCAGCCCCTTGCAATTTCGCCTGCCTAAAATATGCTCTCTCAAAGTTCGACCAGTCATGAATATCGCCCAACTGATCAATTTTGCTCAACCACCTGGCTACGTTACAGTAGTGGATATCAGGATGTAAAGGGTCAATAATGTCGCCGCCTGCTCGTGCCCTTGTCCTCATACACCCCGAACCGCAAGCGGAGTCCGCCATATCGCTACAAGCATTATCTACTACCGTCTGAGGAACGCTCTCACCTGATTTTTCGCCTTTCCTGTTGCTCCTGGTACTACCAGTGCCAACGGTCGCCTTTTCTTTGCCATTTCGACAGCCACAATCTGCTAGATACTAGGTGCCAAACCGCCTTTCAACGTCTTATGCACCATGGAGACTTCTTCGTCTTCCATCGCCGATTCGCCTTCGCCGTACTCGCCTTCGCTCAATTCAAGCTCGGAATCGAGCTTCTTTCTCCATAGGCAATCTCTTGAAAAAAAAATTTTTACACACCAGTCAATACAGTTTTTGTTATACCGCCACTCACAAAGAGAATAAGACGCCAACGTGACTCAACTCGCCGAAATAGCGTTTTCCACGGTTCTCCATAACAAATAACACAATACGACTTCTGATCTGTAAACAACACTTTTTACTAACACGTTTTATTTCGCCAATATTATTACAGCCACTAATATTTTCAGGTTACACCTTAAGCCTTCGCCAATACAGACATCATAATTACATAACCTATATTTTTATGTGTTACATAACTTCATGACTCCCTTTGCAGCCGCGCGCCACCCTTGCAGGGTTGTCACGTCCTCGCCTATTCCAGAGTTACGTCGCCTATAAAATTTTCTGGTTACACTATTTTTTTAATCAGATTTTAATTACACTTGCCAGTAATTATAATATATTTATGAATCTTTTGAAAAGACATATGAGGTCACACTTGCAAACATAAAGGAAGAATCAAGTAAAATCCAGCATGTTGATGTGATTAAGAGGAAAAAACAACATGGCGACTACTCAAAATGGAGAAAGAATAAACTGGAACCATGTGAATGTAAACGTACAGAATGTGATTGTAATGTCAACCCTGCTATTACAGCTGTTATAGGTAAGACTAAAATACAAGTAATTTTGTGTATTCTATATTCATAAATTAATAACATTTACAATATATACAATTGTAATAATTATGTACCAATTACTCAGATAAATTATCCGCGTCTCACATTGCTTCCCATGTGAACCGAGCTGACTCAATATTCGCCACCTAAGCAGTTTACCCAGAATGGATGTTCGATGGAAGAACTGTGTGAAAGATTGGATTTTGGAATCGGCATAGACTCTAAACGATAACTGTACCTAAAACTCTCCCATCAAATCGATAAGAATCGCTTCTTATGACTTGAGAAACGTATAAATTCTCCTTTCCCATCTTCAAATCGTTTTAAATGAGATTTCAGGCAAATAAACCTACTTACTTACCACAAAAACTATACGCATCAATATATTTTATCACGAAATATGCCATAAAATCCACCAGAGACTACCTCCACCAAAAAATGTCCACATTTCCCAACTTCAAACCATTTTCAATGAGATTTCAGGCAATTAAATGTATAGGATCTACATATTTTAACCTAAACATCAAGAAATATTGAAAGGCGTATCCCTTCAAATTTTCCATAATCCATCAAAAGCAAAGCTATCTATTCAGACTCGTAAAATTTGCGTAATACCGAAAATTTTAGAAACATGCCGTGTTCTCCATGTTTCAATTTAACCTTGATATTTCGTATTTCCCAATCTCGTGCAGAAAATTTTATAAAACTATTTTATAACAAAGTTTACACGTTTACGAGTCTGAGGTTGATTTCTTGAAAACCGCTATGCTCATACCTCCTTGATATACAAAGCTTGGTGTGTCGTGTGAAAACTCGAAATGGCGAAAAATTGAAATTCAATTAGCTCACCCTGTATAAACGTTAAATAAACAGGAAAGCTACTTTAAAAATTACATGTGATTTCCTATGTTATGTTGTCAAGATGGCGTTAGGCGAGACCGACGTTGCATGTGAAGCTGAGACGAAAAGTGGTGTAAAAGGCGATAGAAATAGTGGAGAAACGTAAACTAATGCAGAAAGTGGCGAAAAAGTAGAAAATAAGGAATTCGATTCCAAACCGTTGCCAGAATTGAAGTGTTGTGGAAAAACGTGCAAAACATATGTGGTATCTACAGAATTTCCGTATTACAACAAAAAATTGAAAAGTACAAGCAAACCGAATAAATGAAATCAAAAGCGGAACTGACAATCCTGCAGCGTCGTGTGCAACAACAACAAACAAACAACAACAGGATCTAATCTATTAAGGATTGTAATGCAGCTTTTCGGAACTCGACCAGCCGTTAATATCACCAAATGCACTGCATATTAGTACTCGAATATTATGAAGCTGCTAAACGTGAGAATCGGGTAGTTGTACTTGAACAGGCACTAAAGGTTGTCAGCTGTGACATACATCGTATTATCTCGAACTGCAGCAATTGCGTTCAGAGCGCAATGGCATGAATAGAATTTTAGAATTGGTGTTCGTAGATAAGCTTACTACAACACGAAATAAGTGTCTTTCGGTTGTTTGAATCGGTATTATGAGCGTGTGGACTGGTCTATCCTAACTACTGAACATGATATCAACCAAAGAGAGGGATCCTTGGGGACTTGTACGTCCAAAAAAAAACGATTATAAATTAAACATATCACAAATGGTTTGATCGCCCACTTTGAAAACTACTTAGACAGAAAAATAAGCCCTATCGGAATTTTAAAAGATCTGGCCAACTGATTATGAAGCTTATTCTAATATTCGCCATGAGGCCAAATTTCACGTTGATATTGTGCTACTTTATATACGTAACGCAGATCGAACACCTAATCCTCAAGCATGTTAAGCACTTTTGGTCATTCATTAGCAATTTGAAGATTTACCCAGGATTGCCAAGCCTCATGAGAATCCGGATCGGGAGCTCACTGCCCCGGAGAGTATAATATATAGCAAATGCATTTGCTCGGCATTTTCAGTCATGTTACTCCAACCACGACAGTTTTGAAGTGAGAAGGTTGGATTCTCTGGGATTTGCTATAAGCTATAACTTCCAAGAAAACCCCATGCAAAAGTCTAAATATGAAGGGCCCTCAGTCTCCGGAAAATCGAGGGTGCTAAGAATCTCCGGAGTCAAAATTGATCAGCCAATCAAAATTGGTACTTGGAATATCCAGACTCTATTTGAATCTGAAAAACTGGCGAATACATTTCAGGAAATGAACACATTAAATATTGATATTTTAGGGATATGTGAAACTAGATGGTCAGGTGCTGGTCAATGCCACACCGATGGTGCCACACTAGCTATTCCGGAAAGCAGGCAGGATAAACAACATATAGAAACGGAGTAGGAGTACTGGTAACACAAAGAAATCAAGAAAAGTATAATCGAATTCGTCCCACATTCGGATCGTACAATGCTTCTGAAAATTCACGCCGAACCAATAAATTTGAATATAATCCAGCTGTATGCACATATCCTTGACACGCCTGATGAGACAAATTTTATGATGAAATCAATGAGTTATTAACGTATACAAAGCCACACGAGATAAACATTATACAAGGCGATTTTAACTCAAAAGTAAGCAAATTCAACAAGGTAGATGGGATAGTTGGCCGGTTTGGCCTGGGTGAGAGAAACATTAGAGGAGATCGGCTTATTCATTTTTGTCAGGAGGTGGGCTTCAGATTAATGAACGCCTGGTTTTGCTTACCACCGAGAAGACTCTATATATGGAAGTCGCCACAAGATAGAGAGGGAAACGTAGTACGAAATCAAATTGATTTTTTCTGCATCAATAAAAGAGTTGCTACTTCCATTACTAGTGTGTCAACTTATCCTGGAGCAGACGTGTCATCTGATCACGTATTTCTTCTGGTTAAAATTAGACTAGAACTGGCAATAGCCTGAAAAAAAATTCACCCTAAACTAGATCTTGAAAAACTAAAAATTGAGGAAATAAAACAAGAGTTTCCATCAGAATTGAACAACCAACTAAAATCTCTGAAAGGACAACTCACCCTAGAAGAAAACAAACTCTGGATAGACATAAAAACAACAATAAATGCAGTCTCACAAAGTAAGCTAGGAGGATACTAAAAGAATAAAGCTATGAATAAATGGATGACACAAGATATTCTACTACTGATGGATAACAGAAGAAAAATCCAGGCGAATATAAGAGATTGAATAATGAAATTAAATCCATGATAGTAATACGAAGGGCAAAATCAGACTGGATAAAGCAAGAATGCCAGGAAATAGAGAGACTCCAACAACATCATCACTCCTGTGGAGAACACAGAAAAACGAAAGAACAAGCAGGAGTATTCAAAACCAAAATGCCATCAACGTTAGTTAATGTAGAAAACAAAATAATATCATAGTCACAAGAAAAGAAGGAATTATGGGAAAACTATATTAGAGGACTATTTTTAGATGACTCTAGACCAGATCTTGTAGAATTACGACGAACAGAATCGCTTTCAGGGCTCTGTATAATGAAAGATGAAATCTGAAGGAGCGAAGAATAAAAAAGTAGCCGGACCAGAAATTGATCGATGATGATAACATAGACTTGCATAAAACACTCTTTAACAAAATATAAAACGATGGTTATCATTTCCTGCAGACTGGCTAAAATCAACATTTATCCCAATACCTAAAATCCGCAATGCCAGAAAGTGTAGCGATTATCGTTTAATTACCCTAATGAGTCACACACTAAAAATGTACCTAAAAATCATTCATAATAGAATATACAAAAAATACGAGGCTAACATAGGTGATACGCAGTTTGGATTTAGGGCAGGAATGGGAACACGAGAGGCTCTTTTCAGTATACAGGCACTAATTCAGAATTGCCGAGACCTGCGAAAGGATGTATTTTTATGCTTTGTTGATTACAAAAAGCATTCGACCGCGTTCAACATGGAAAACTAATAGAAGTTTTAAAAAAAGACTTGCGTTGATGAAAAGGATATACGTTGCATCGAGAACCTGTATTGGCATCAAACGGCACACATAGCATCCAATAACATAACTACAGAGGACATTTTGATAAGAAGAGGAGTACGACAGGGATGCATTCTATCACAACTGCTATTCAACTTGTATTCGGAAAATATTTTCGCTGAAGCACTGGAAAATGAACCTCTAGATATAAAAGTTAACGGAGTACACATCAACAACATAAGATATGCTGACGATACAGTATTAATAGGTAATACCATTGAGGAACTACAACAAATATTGAATCGTGTAAATTATGTGAGCAACAAATATGGCTTAAAAATTAACTCCAAAAAGACAAATTTTATGATAGTAAGTAAGGATAATGTGCAGTATGAAAATGTAAATATAATAGTGGACAACAACGATCTAGAGAGAGTATCAAGATACATGTACTTGGGAAGGTGGCTTCATGAAGACTGGGATCCAGAGAAGGAATTAAAATGCAGAATAGAAATGGCTCGTAATACATTTTATAAATTTAGGAAAGTGCTTACATCTCGAGATATAAATGTAGATCTAAGAATGCGATGTGGTCCATCTTATTATATGGAATGGAGGCATGGACCATGAAAACAACGATGCTCAGAAGAATAGAAGCCTTTGAAATATTGACCTATCGTCGTATATTGAAAGTGCCTTGTATGGATAAAATAACCAACGAGGAGATCCTACGGCGAATGAAATAGGAAAGAAATATTATCAACAGTTAAAAGGCGAAAAATAAACTACACATCATGCGAAATACAAAGTATAAGCTATTACAACTTATAATGGAAGGGAAGATAGAGCGCAGGGATGGAGTAGGAAGGAAGCAATTGTCCTGGTCGAGGAATATTAGAGAGTGGAAGGGAATTCGAACTGTCGGGGAGCTCGTTCACACTGCAACCGATCGAGAGAGATTCGCGCATGTGGTCGCTAACATCCAGTAGTGGATACCCAGCCTAAGAAAAAGAAGAAGATAACTCTATATTTTTAGCACTTTACGGAGGATGAGATTAGCCATAAGGTACGGAATCTTAAGTCTTTCAAGAAGGCCTGGCCAGATGGTGTCCCTCTAATGTTTTTGAAGAACTGTCTCACTTCTCTTGTATGTCCATTAAGTGTGTTGTTTCAAAGGTCACTTGATGCTGCACTCTTTCCGGAAGATTGAAAATTTCCAAATCTAATACCTATCTTTGAATCTGCCGACAAGGATGATATGAGATGTGCTGTGGAATCCCTTTGCCCTCCATTATTGCCAAGTTGCTTGAAACCATCATTACAGACGAAATATTTTTGAGACCTACAAAAACTACATAATAGCGGAACAGCACAGCTTCTACACTAGCCGTTCTAACTCCTCTAGGAATATTCCAGTTGAATTTGGTTTCTTCAGTCAAAATCAATGAACAGCTTGACGTCATCTACCCCTATCTATAGAAGGTATTCGACAGCGTTTGTTACGAACTGGTTTTAGAGAAGTTATCAGAAATCGGCTACTCCGGGCCATACCTCGAGTGAATTAGGTTCTATTTGCTCCAGCGCTACCAGCGTGCCGCCGCGGTGGCACAGACGACACTTGAACACTTTAAAACACAGCATGATGTAAAACAGCAGAAATAGAATTTGGCTAGTAGGTGAGCCATGAAGAACACCTTAGTTTACCGAAATTTCATCCGAGATAGATTTACACACGGTGCTGTGTTTTAAAGTGTTCAAGTGTCTTCTGTACAATTTTATACCACCGTTTGTCCCAAATTTAAACATTTGCAGTCCTACTTTAACAGATTAGTAAACTACTGTCAAGCTAGCTATTTTCAACTAAACATTAGTAAAAGTAAAGTTCTACGTCTTTACAAGTTTCACCATCTATTAAGTAGAATGTATGTAATTGGTGAATCAAAGTTTGAGGTCGGCTCATCGATTAACGATCTTGGCGTCATTTTTGAGAACAATCATATGTTCATTTAATATACCTACATATAGATAATATTGCCATCAAGAGCTTCAGTTTATTTGGTTTCATAAAACGAAATCTGAGACATATCTTGACACTAAAGCACTTATTAACCTTTACAATTGCCCAATCCGCAGCATTCTTGAATACTGCCCTATTATACCGACTCCATATTATCAGTGAAAAATTTAAATTTTAATTTTTTAAATATCCTTTATTATTATTGTTATTACTATCCTCGAGTTTTAAATATTTCTTGAAACCATCACTAAGCCAATTTTTAAATTTAATAACAATGTTTCGATTTCAAATATTCTTGGCTTAACAAAAATTAATAAAACTATTACTGATACGGTATCACATTGCATTTCTATATATTTATAGAAACACCCAAAACTCAGAAATCTCTCCAATCTCTTCAGTCAAGGGGCGCAGATGGAAAAGAAAACAAAGAGCTCAAATCTGGTTCGGTTCAAATCCCCTCGACTTTGGACATAATTCAACAAGCGTTGGTAACTGGTATGTACCTAAAGAGGGTTATTTAATTACGTCATATGTGATTATAAAACATGCATTTTTGGTTAAGGCATAAAGGGTTTTGGAATATTAATGTGAAAACTACATTCATAACATTTTCTAAATATTTAACCTTTCTATTACTAGATATGATTTTAGAACCAAATCAGCCCTTCATTTAAATAAATGTATGATATTATTTAAAGAAATAGTCAGATATATAGGCATGAACTTCCAAATCCACATATGCTTGAATTCGGAAAAAATAACAAAACTATTACCGTTGAATATTACTTTGCACCTCTATTTCTATCTAGATGAAGCTAAAAATCAGAGTGTAAACGGAAAAGAAAGTAAAGAGACTAAGCTTGATCCGGATCAAACCTTTTCGAATTTGGTAACAAGTCAGCGAGCGATGGAAACTGGTATGTAAAGAGTTATTTAATAATTTCAAATAATTTTAAATCATACATAATTATTTGCCATTGCCTATACGATTCTTGAATTTCAATATAAGAGCTAATTTATGGTAAGCTAGCTCAATACGAGCAGCACATCATAAAAACATTATTTAGAAGCAAATTACTTAAGTTGGATTCCTAAACTACTAGTATATTATTATGAATATCGCTTAGTTGGCTTTAAAACAGCTACACAGATTCTGTGTAAATAGTGCTAGATGATATTTCTGTATTTGCAAACAAAATATTAATAGGCTTATGTCTCAAATAATTATCAAAACATTTTGATGATAGATATCCCCAATAAAAGTAATCAAAACGCCAGAAATCTGTACTTCGCATGGGCCGTTTAAATGGACCGAAACTTTTTGTCTCAATAATTTAAGTCTTCCTTGGTTAATTTTAATAAGCTTGTGTAAACCTAGGTGTATTTAATTGGAATGAAAATCTGATTTTTCGACTCTCCCTTTTTTGAGGCATCAGCCGTTTTAATTTTCATACATCTAGCATTAAATTTAGTATTTTATTATGATTGATATGCATTTTTAATTTAAATTACTGTTTATAATTAATATATTAATTTAATCTTCTAATTCTATATTTCAATATATTGTACAAGTGTCAGTGTTGGCTTCATGATAAGACATAGTTGAAATTAACTCGGATATCGAAAGGATTATATTACCAAGAAAATAAAAGCATTTGCTTAGCAGACTTGGAGATCTGTATGTCGACCTTCATAAATATTAATATGCTTAAAAATTAAGGTAGAAAAAGCTAAAGTTTGGTTCAAAACTAGAGAAAGTGTAAAGCAGTAATAAACATCCGAGAAGCCAAGAAAGGTCCAACCATGTTTCGACTATTACACGGGCATAGTACTTTTCGTTTCATATAAATATTATTGCTCAAATATCAGTGTTTAGTTATCTTCTGAAAGTGACACAATTTGTTCGTGAAAATGGATAGCGTCTCTAATTTAGTTATTAGTAAAGGTGCCCGATCTATTAATGAAGAAGTTCTTATTCTTAGCGTCTACAATGCTCTTAAATACCAAAACTCAACAACTGGTATCGCAAAAAACTTGAATTATATTAGAAAATGACGGAGATCGGACAGTGAACAATATACGGACTATGACTTAAGGACCAAAATAACCCGATCAAGTCACCAAGAAAATATCAGGAAGATGAGAAATATACATTGATGACCATAACAAAACCGCTGTAAGACAAATTATACTTCAGCGGACGTTTTTTTATTTGTTTTTGAGAACGTTTTTAGCGCTTTTTAAACTGTTGCGTCTATTAATATTGAAAAAAGTACAAATCACTAAGTAACAAATAACTAGTTTTGGTTTGGCTTACAAAGACAAGTTAATTAATAAATAATATTTTGGATGGAAAGCTTAAGTAGAGTAGAAATAAGGCTTAAAAATGCGCTGTCGATGTATATTTCTTTGAAACTAAAAATAGTAGCTCTATTATAAAAAATAAAAATTAATACATACCTTAAATTTTTTCAAAGTGTCTAACTTTATTTTTTTGCTTTTAGATAAATATTTTTCATCAGCAAATTGGTTATTTTTTTTTTCTAAACCGAATTATTAAGCAAAATGTTTGAAAATATTGAATAACCCATTATAAGACAGTGGCGGCTCGTCATTGGACGCAGGTGAAGCGCCGCTTCACCTACAATTTCTAAAATTTAATTACTTTAAAATAAAAATATTTTTAATTAAATAAAATTTTTATAATCTAAATTTCTAATAAAAATTAGTGCAATTTCTAAAATTACATTACTTAAAAATACAAATTTTCATAATATAAATGTCTAATCAAAATTAGTGCGATAATACTCATAAAAGATAATTAACTATAAAACGTAGCGCGTTGAATAACTTGTCATAAGATCGGCCGGTGCGGGCGGTTTTCGACACTCAATATAGTCACGAAACACGTGGGAATCGCAAACAGCAAGATCAATAATTGCCCTGCAATATACAGATTTATTTACGATGGTTGCTATGGCAACTGGCGAAGCAGACATGCTAGATACGTGAGCTATTTATAGAACGGAAGCAGCCCGACAATGCGACTCCGACAGGTTCTTATGTTAATAATTAAATTCAGTTCACAGTTAGTCGTTCGGAAGCAAATTTGCATCACGTCGTTGCCGCGCATTGTTTTACGAAACGTTTTACGAAATGTTTCGATGATGATCCGATCTGCATCTTGTTAAAAACACCATTTTCCAGGTTGAAAACGATGATAAAAGAGACTTTTTAAATACGGAGGGACCTAAGCCTTTCCTTCAAATAGAAAAACAAGTAGTAAAATCAAGAGAGAGAATTTTCGTTCATAGGTTTCGAAATCTGATCTGAGTATTCTGATTATAATTGGTTGTGTGGAAGTGTTTATTTAAAGAAACTATTTTGTATGCCCTGTTTAAGTGTAGGTGGAAAATCGAGCGTTTGAAATAAAGACTAATTTAACATTTTTGGGAATATGACAAGAGGTTGTAGTAGGCATGAAGCTTCTTCGGACCATATTCACTGTGCATTATCATTTGGGAAGTTAAAGAAAAGCCTCACTACAAAATCGAAGAATAGACCTTATATTTAAAAAGTATATGGGAGCAGTCAAAATAACTGTGCGCGAGAGTGTGGGTAAGTTAGTAATTCTATTATCTTTTTGATATTATTATAAATTGGTGGCGGCGCTCATGGTATATTATTACTCGCAGGTATCGCCACCGCAGGACTTTTGGGCGTGGCCCAAAAATTTATCGACTGCGGCGCTATCTACCTAATTGCGCTTCACCTATTCTTGCCTACACGAGCCGCCACTGTTATAAGAAGCGTTTTATACTCCCTACCACAAACACGTACCGAAAAAAATCGCTGAAGTATTCCTCCTGTCCTATGCTTTTTAAAGTTAAATCAGTTAAAATAACTTTCTGGTAAACTATCCTAAAAGAATCGTATTCAATGCAAACGTCATTAATATTTTTTTCTAAAATAGCTAGCACACATATAAAAGAGCGCCCCTTTATTAATGTCGGTTGGCATACTTAAGCCACCATGTTGCAAGTAGTCGAAATACTCATATTCGATGAAATGTACCTTACCTTTAGCAAAGAATATTCTACTACGATAGAATATTCTTTGCCTTCAGCCACTAAAAAAATGCAAATGGCACAAGCGATTTTTTCTAAAAATTTTGAGCGACATATCCTGAGATATATATCTCAGCTCACTCATCAATCTCATACTCACTTAAATATTCTGTGGATATTAAAAATAGAAATCTGTCACAATCCGTGTTTCAAGGCACAGTCCAGTTCA
Organism: Pissodes strobi; assembly: GCA_016904865.1. NCBI lineage: Eukaryota > Metazoa > Arthropoda > Insecta > Coleoptera > Curculionidae > Pissodes > Pissodes strobi. The sequence continues at coordinate 70,023 of MU183587.1, read as the reverse complement.
GGTCTCATTCCTGGTAACAATTATCGCTCTGCTTTTGAATCTCTGAAAGCGAAAATACTTCCGGAGACATTTCTAAAGATTTGTTTTTCTCAGCATTAATAAAGTCGTAGAAACTAACATTAGAATTGCATCCACTTAAAAGTCTGTATTTTCCAAATCGTTTTTCTAATTTCTCTGTTGTGAACTTACCTGGCAGTATGTATGATATGAAAAATTTTTGGAAAGAATAATCAATAATTTCAATGAAAACTGAGACACTGCACTGTGTCGAAGTGCAGAATGAGTGTCTTTTGTGAATCGGCCATTATTATTTTCAAGTTTTTGCCATGCATCTAGCCATAAAATAAATTTGTTTAAAAACAGCCACGTCATCTATTCCTGTAATGGGCTTACACCACACCACCCATTCCTCTTAATATTTGCCTTTAACGAACTAGTGTTATTTACTATGTCCCACCAGCGCTTTATAATTTCTATTAAAAAGGAAATAGCATATATTGTTCGTGAGATAAACTTTTTGACGCTCAAGGTTATTTGGAAAACTGTTTCATAGTTAAGTCTAAAAGCTTGTTTAACTGACATACTCTTTTCTTTGTTGAACACGAATTTAATTTCTGCAAATATTGCATATTCATTATTACTTAATTTGTCAAAATCGGGAAACACAAATGTTTGGTTCAGGTTCTTTAGATTCCTCCAATTGTTAATAAATATATTTTTGAATAAATGAACAAAATCTAAGCTTGCAAAAATTTTGCAGTTCGGGTATTATGGATTTGAAAAAGGAAATAAATTGTTGTTTGTTAAATTTGTCCTGCAGGCAGGAACGTCAAACTGGTGACAGAAGTTTGATTACGGGGAGTGACGGCCCCGCCATTCCGAGTTGCCACGGGATGTGGCCCATCAAATGCCATCATCCTCCCCCAGGGTGGAGAACACCAAACTACAAAGTCTGGAGCTGATTAATGACATTTGTGACAAGAGGGGTTGCATTGTGTTAGCATGTAGAAACGTCGAACTGGTGCGAGCCGCCCCCTTGATTCCGATTTGCCACGGAATGTGACCCATCAAATCCCATCGTCTTCCCCCAGGCTGGACAAGCCGAAGTACAAAGTCTGGAGCTGATCAATGACAGTTCGTGACAAGTCGGCAGGATCGTCAAACTGGTGAGAGCAGTTTAATTACGGGGAGTGACGCCCCTGCCATACCGAGCTGCTACGGGATTTGGCCCATCAAATCTCACCGAACTCCCCCAGGCTGGAGAACACCGAAGTACAAAGTGTGGAGCTGGTCAATGACAGATTGTGACAAGAGGGGGTGCATTCTATTAGCAGACAGGATCGTCAAACTGGTGAGACCAGTTTGATTACGGCTCATCAAATCTCATCGTCCTCCCCCAGGCTAGAGAACACCGAAGTACAAAGTCTGGAGCTGATCAATGACAGTTTGTGACCAGAGGGGCTGCATTGTATTAGCAGGCAGGGACCTCAAACTGGTGAGAGCAGTTTGATTACGGGAAGAGACGCCCCCGCCATTCCGAGTTGCCACGGGATGTGGCCCTTCAAAGCCCCGGCTGGAGAGCACCGAAGTACAAAGTCTGGAGCTGATCAATGACAGTGCGTGACAAGAGGGGCTGCATTCTATTTGTAGGCAGGAACGTCAAGCTGGTGAGAGCAATTTGATTACGGGGAGTGACGCCCCCGCCATACCGAGTTGCCATGGGATGTGACAGATCAAATCTCATCGTCCTCCCCCAGGCTGGAGAACACCGAAGTACAAAGTCTGGAGCTCATCAATGACAGTTTGTAACAATAGGGGCTGCATTGTATTAGCAAGCAGGAACAACAAACTGGTGAAAGCAGTTTGATTACGTAGTGACGCCCCGCCATTCCGAGTTGCCACGGGATGTAGCCCATCAAATCCCATCATCCTTCCCTAAGCTGGAGAACAACGAAGCACAAAGTCTGGAGCTGATCAATGCCAGTTTGTGGCATCTCTTGCCACAAACTAGCAGGCAGGAAACTGATAAGAGCAGTTTGATTACGGGGAGTAGCGCCCCGCCATTTCGAGTTGTGTCGGGATGTAGCTCATCAAATCCCATCGTCCTCCCCCAGGTTGGAGAATATCGAAGTACAAAGTCTAGAGCTGATCAATGACAGTTCGTGACAAGAGGGGCTGCATTGTGTTAGCAGGCAGGAACATTAAACTGGTGAGAGCAGTTTGATTACAGGGAATGAGGCCCCCGCGATTCCGAGTTGCCACGGGATGTGGCCCATTAAATCCCATCGTCCTCTGCCAAGCTGGAGAACATAGAAATACAAAGTCTGGAGCTGATCAATGACAGTTTGTGACGAGAGGGGATGCATTGTGTTAGCAGGCAGGAACGTCAGGTATGCAGGCAAATTGGAAAAAATGCACGGAACAGATGTTAAGTTTATTCTCACTTCAGTGGGAATTTTTTTTGTGGTGCCATCGGGTGAAACAAAAATATCCTCACGAATTATATCACTTGGGACAACATGTTTAGCACAAACTACAGAATAAACAACCTGTTTCCCTTAAGTATACGTACTAACATGCCTAATATCACGTGACTAACATAACATCAGACAGCGTTGCCGTTCTTTGTACTTCGCGGCTGGGACTTCCAATGGGCTGTGACACTCTGGGGGATGCAAAGTAGAAATTTAATCCTGGATGAAACTATTTGGTGGCAACGACGATATTTAAATAAGCCTTCATGCACAAGATGGTTGATGAAATGGCTCTAAAACGAAATGTTAGAATACTTCGCTTTCTCCTTTTCCGCTATAAACTAAATCGAATAAAATTCATTTGTTTCCAGTTACAAGTCTTGTGGCAAGACATAACACCATTTTTAGAGTGAAAGACGTTGAAAGTATTTTTCAAGAGACGTTAAATCAAATCAATTTCGAAAAGTGTAGTAAATGTGTAGAGCATGTAGGTAAAGGACAGGAAAGCATGTGGGAGCTTTGTGGTATGACAGATGAGACTATAGAAAAGCTAATTAATTCTTTGGATACTAGTGATGACAGAATGACCGACTACTTAGAAGGAAAATATGACTACTCAGAAAATGACTTTTCGCTTCTTTTTAACGCTCAATTGTGAATTGAAAAATTGCTGCAAAAAGTCTATTTTTATGCCAAAATAGGGCTATTAAAGAAATTCAATTTTTCATTATTTATGTATTGATAATAACCACTTCTAAAATCAATGATTAGTATTTTATTAACTAAGTATTTTTCATTATTTATGTATTGATAATAACCACTTCTAAAATCAATGATTAGTATTTTATTAACTAAAATAAATTGCTGACACGGCACTAGCATATCGATTCCCTTCAAAATTAATAAAATCCATTGTATGTAAACTGGTTTGATCTCTTAATATCAACCATAATTTTTTTGTTACTCTCTATAATTTTATGGCGAATAGGTATCATTATCATTATGCTAAATATTTTAAACTGACTTGTAATTTTCTATTTTTCTCCAAAAATGTAACATGTTGTGTTTTAGCTGTTGTAAAAGCAGTGGAAAAAGAAGAACCTCTTATGCAATTAGAAGAAAATGTCCAGTCTGAGGATACACCGGTGAACAAGAAAGAAATATCTGGTAAGGGAAAAAATGTGTTTATTAACTTTTCTTGGAATTTTCTAATGAAAGTTTTAACCTTGCCAACAACTCATTAGAGAATAATTCATAATATACTGAATTACTTTTCTCGAAATTTCGTTCATTACAATAGATAAATTATTTTAAAATTACTTTAGCAAAAATAATAGCTTCATATTCGTGTTTGTGCTTTAGCTGGATGGGATATTACATAAAAGCTCTATGGCATACGAAACACCTTTTTTCATGGACTGATGTCATAAGTGCATAATAAATTTAACTGAATGTTAAATGATTATTTTCTCGTTGTTTTTTCCCAGTTACTTCATCGCGCCAGAAATGTTATTGCAAATGGGACTAAGTTCTAAAAATATCTGTGGGAAACATTCCAATATTGTTGCCATTATTTTGTAGATGAATAAGTAATATACTACAGAACTCCACACTTATAGTCCGATTGCATCTATAAAGTTTGGCGGTACTCAATAATTCATAATTCAAGGATTTGTTTAGATATTCCGCGGTTAAGTTCTTGGTTCAATATTTTCTCCACGATAACTTATAAGGAGCTAGTCATAGCCATCAAACCTTTCATAAAATCAAGTTTTCCCTCTAATTTCTTTCTTTGAGTATGCCCGTAACGACTGGAGTATACAACGTAAGGCAAATTAACGCTCTGTTTTGAATAAAGTAGCAATACCTACAGTTTGGTTTGTCGCATTTCCTTGAGGGGGACAGCATTCTTATCATTAAACAAGCAAATTGAATCTATATCACCCTTGAACACTTATCCACATGTTGGTATATCCCTCAATTTCCATCACATATTCTACCAGATTTAACATGTTCTCGAAGAGGTACTTATCCGTGGCATCGGAAGAATTTGAAGTGATTCCTGTATCTGTATCTGAGTTGATTTTACAATACAAACTCTGTAGTTGTTACGAGTTGCGACCTGAGTTAGGCGTCTGACCTAATTTATGCGTCCGGTAGGTAATTCCTTAAGGAATTAATTTTCTTAAATTACGTAACCATATGTTGAGTTCAAAGTTTAAGAACCAAAAAGGAAGGAGATTATACTCTGAGCAAAATTTTCACTGAAATCAGTGTAGAGTGCTTTCGGGTCTTTCGGGTGCTGGAAGCAAGGTATAACCAAAGCACAACATATTGTGAACAACTGAAATGCATAAGCCAATTAATAAATATCACTCTGTCCTAAGTTTGACCTTGAACTTGCAAAATATTATGTAAACATTAAAGATAAATTATAAACAAAGCGAGCAGTCATTGGGAGGAATTATGAACCATAAACGTGCAACGTTCAGAACACCATTAGTTCGCTAGCGAACCATCAGTTTGGTAGGCTTCTGTCTCTAACCTAAAACCAGCTCCTGGGCTAGCCGCATGGCCACTTTCAGGTTTTAATCTATCCTTTTCTCCTCATCCTAAGCCGAGCTTTGCTCAAGCACATATTCGTGAACTCGCGGGTTGTCTATCCACAATAGTAAAAGTCGAATCTATGATAAATTTGTCAAAGTTCTGAGAAAGATAATTTCCAAGGTCGAATCAGTAGATCAAGTGCCCAGCAGTGTAAACTTTAAGTGTAAAGCTAACTCTAAATGAAACACAACACATACTCTTAAGACAAGCTTTATTTATAAAACAGTGAATAAAGACCCATAAACAATTTATAAATATACCCCAGTCGAGAGAACATGCGTACCTTAATAATCGGGTATAATATAATCTTATTAAGCTTCTGACCAATAGACATTGTTTTCTCATTAAGTCTTTGACCAATTGACGTTGTTATTGTTTTTAACTGAAATGCTTTCTTTATCATCTCATCTCACCTGACGTAGATCGATCCCGAATCTGAGCTATATTCCTGCACGCTAACCAAGGCGTGGCGTGGCGGAAAAACCTATCGCGACAAAATGGTGGAGGCGCTATGATATTGTTTTTATTTATTTTTAATAAGATTTGAAGATTATGATTTTCTGGAGTCAGATATAAAATAATGTTTGGGATTAGTTATGGGAAGTTATATGAAAAATATCAAGATTTTTATCATCGTCAGGCTGTACGCTGGAAACGAATTGATAAAGAACAAACGAAAACTATGGATAAACAATTTCACATAATACATTAACATATCAAGGATTTACTGTAACCCATAATAAATAAATATTTCTTAATAACTTGTAGACCTCTGAGAATACGCATAAATGAACAGATAAACAGACAGAAATCAGCCTTTGGTGAACATATCCGATCCACTAATTACAATTTCAGTCCTTACAATAATGCTAAGTTACTTCATAACATCACTCCAAAGAAGTTAAATCGCCTAGACTTCATCGAGGATGTGGAAATTTTAAAGGAGTGATTGAAAGGGAAATGATTCTTGTTTGAACACTCAAATGTACTTCTTATAATCGTACATCGTTATCGCAATGATCAACTCAATACAGAAAGTTTTCGACTTTACCACGGTTTCACTCAAAATTATTTAGAGGGAATTCTGAAAATTAAAGTCATAGCTCGGCATCTTCCAATGATCTCCACCTCTCGTATTAAAATAAAATAATACTTTTACAAAATATTACAGATTGAAACTTAAACCTGTTGTCTTAGTAGACACTAATTTGACTTTATGATTAAACTATGGTGGTAAAGCAATTACTATCTTTCGAAACTCAATAATCATTCGCATTATAAGATCCTTTACACAAATAGTGCACTAAATAAAAATCGGCCTTTCCCATTGGTCGATCCGCATGGCCCTCCGCTCGCTTCGCTCGCTACGGGGGCTCAAGAAAAGAAAACTAACCAGGTGCTAACCCAATCTAACCCAAGACATACCCAAAATCAAGAAAAAAAGCTGTTTAGAAACATTATCTTTAAAAAAATTAAAAAAAAAGCAACGGGATTCGAACCCGCGTTTTCTAGGTGAGACCCAACGATCTAAACCTCTACACCACGAGAGCTCTTGACAGAAATCGATTGCATCACGCAGACATATCATAATACGAGATGGATCGACCAATAGGAGAGGTCGATTTTTACATAGTGCACTATTTGCGTAAAGGATCTTTAAATGCTAATCATTCCCAATCTAGAATGTAAGCTACATCCTTGTAGCGGTTTACCTTGTTTGCACATGAATTTTAAACCTCCCGCCTTTATTTTAAAAATTTCATAAACGGCAATATTTCGCTAGTGTTTTATTGGCCTCTGATGCATATGCGCAAAAAAGTTATGTGTACATCCAAAAACGTGGTTTTATGAATCAACGCGATTTAAAATGTTGACATTTTGGCAGATTGCGCATATGCATCAGAGGCCAATAAAACACTAGCGAAATATTGCCGTTTATGAAATTTTTAAATTAAAGGCGTTAGGTTTAAAATTTATGTACAAACAAGGTAAACCGCTACAACGATGTAGCATGCATTCTAAATTGGGAATGATTATTGAGTTTCTAAAGATAGTAATTGCTTTACCAATCACTCCTTTAAATTGACCACATCCTCGATGAAGTCTAGACGATTGAACTTCTTTGGAGTGATGTTATGAAGTAACTTAGCATTGTTGTAAGAACTGAAATTGTAATTAGTGGATCGGATATGTTCACCAATGGCTGATTTCTGTCTGTTTATCTGTTCATTTATGCGTATTCTCAGAGGTCTGCAAGTTATTAAGAAAGGTAATTTTGCCTCTTGAATGAACCAATAAAGCACCTAAAGCGTTTTTCGTTTTACGTGATATTTTAATATTATCAACATTATGGTGAATGCATTGTGAAATTTTCTAATTTGTTCGAGAGTACATAAATGGTATAGCTATGTACTATTTGATGGGAGTTGTTAGTTTAGGGTAGATTTCAGGTATATTCAGCAATCTATTTATATAACAATGGAAAGTTGCTAATTTGTGTTGTTGCGGATGGTTGGATTGGCATGGTATGGTGTCATCGGTCTATGTAGGTTCTCTATAGATTGAGTATTCCAAATTGGTCTTTTTAATAGTGGTGTTTAAGAAGTTTAAGGAGTGATTGGATCCCAATTCCATAGTGAAGGATATTTTTGGGCGTAAGTTTGTATAACAATAAATGCGCATTTCCAAGACTGCAATTCAATAAACACAGACAATCATCAACGTACCTGAACCAGTGCAAAATGTCTGGATTGTTCGGGGAAAAATATGATTTACTTCTAGAGAAATCATGACAGCATCTGTTAAAAAAAGTGATAAGCATCCTCCCATAGCTCATATGTCAAGTTGTTCATAGTAACCATTGTTGAAAGAAAAATAATTTTGTGAAAGTCAAACGTTCAATAGAAATAAAACGGTAACGACACTCTGTCCGTCTAGATTCACGGATATTAGTATACTTTTAGCAAATTTTGACTGCCTCTGACTCTGGTACTGTGGTGAAAAGTTTGGCAACGTCAAATAAAATCATGATATATTTGTTTGATAATTTAGTATTATTAAGTTTTGTTACCAGGTCAACTGAGTTACTCAGCCCAAATTTCGGTGTAAAACCGGTTATATTCTTGATAATGGTGTAGATGAAATCTTTGGCAAACCGTAAAGTCGCAGGACTCGTCGGGTAGTTAGATTGCTAGAAATTAAGATCCTTGAAGCATTGTATTCTATCAAGAAATAGTTGAAGTGCTTTAATCGTTTGTTGATTCTATAAATAAAATTATTGTGTGGTATAGCTTAAAGTTGTAAGTTATCAGAGAGAAAATTTTTTAATCTAGAAATGTAACCCATTCTATTCATGATCACAAGGAAATTGCCCTTGTCTGCTTTTGTAAATACGAGATTATGTTATTTTATTTTAAGTGTGATTTTGTTAAGATTTTTGTCCGAAGTTATAAAGAAAGTTGTATAAGTCATTACGCAATAACCTTTTGATGTTGTAATTGTTGGTAATTTGCTCGATATCAACATCAAGTTCAACATCATATTGCAGAATATCACTCTCGGGACACAATGTTTAAGTCCTAGTTTACGTAAGTCCAGCTCGTCATCTTCAAATCAAGTGTCTGAAATATTCCTATCCTATCATAAAATTCTAATTGTGAAACCGTTTTATTTGCTGTAGTTTTAATTTCCCCCTATCAAGTTTTGATTTTTTTTTTGGTAGTTTGATCTCATTTGGGATGCCATTCAATTAGATTATTCAGATGTTCACTATTTGAATATTATAAAATTTTACATAAATATTCTTAAGTTCGCAGTTTAAGAAATCTAACTTAGCATAATGTCTACAAACTTCGGATTTTAAATTTATTTTGTTGTCAGAAACATACTTTTTTGAAAGGAACATTTTCTTGACGCTTTCACCCTTGCAGGGTTAACCTATCTCTCAGACATGTGTTGAGAAATCATATGTCCACATGTAAAGGTTCGCTCCTCAGTGAGATTCTCCTGTACCTTTCAGCCATAAATCAGCCGTACTGCAGTAGGTAAGTTACGTAACCATATGCTGAGTGCACAGCCTGGGGTTTAAGCAACAAAAGGGAGGAGGTTGTATTATGTGCACTTTTTAGAACTTTTTAACCAAATAATTGTCTGATGGTTTAATTTTGCGTTGCCAATCTTTTGACCACATTACCCAAGTCAGAGACACTCAAAATTGCTGAAAATTTGCTAATATCCATGAATCTAAATCTAGATCTAGAGTGTCATGGCCGTCTTATCTCTGTTGAAACTTTGCCTTCCACAAAATTATGATTCTTTCAACAATGGATAATAAGAACATCCTGACGGACTAGCAATGGGAAGGTGCTTATCACCATTTTTAGCAGACGTTTTCATGGATTACCTAAAAATAAATCTATTTTTTTCCCGGGACAATTCTGAAATTTGACACTGGATTTACGTTGATGAGTGTCTATGTTCTTTGGGTTGCAGTCCTGAAAACACGCTCTTATTGATCAAACTTAATAACATACACCTTCATTATAGAATTGGAATCCATCCACTCTTTAAACTTCTTAGACATCGCTATTAAAAAGATCAACACAAATCTTCCAATGACCTGCAACTCTCCTATCAAAATAAAATAACAAATTTAAAAAATATTACAGATAAACACATCATCTTACTACTAATTTTCCTTTATGATAAAACTACAGTGTTAAATCAATTACTATCTGTATAAAATCATTACTTATTTCCAATCAACAATGTATGTTACATTCGGGAAGCGTTTTACCTTATTTTGCACAAGAAATTTAAAATTTAAAATTAAAACTAGAAACAAAATTTTAAAATTTTAAATTAAAAGTAGAAACTGCAATATTTCGCGGGTGTTTTATAGGGCGCTGACGCATATGCGCAATTTGCCAAAATGTCAACATTGTTAATGTCACTGATTCATAAAACCACATTTTCAGATGTTCATTTAACTTTTTTTTAAATTTTAAATATAGGATGATGTGCCTTTTTTGTTAAGGGTTGTAGTAAAATCTTGAAATGTTAATGTGTTATGTGAAAATGCTTGTCCATAGTCAGTTTTCGATTGTTTTCTTCTTAATTCCTTTCAAGTGTACAACCTGACGATGTGAGTATAGCTGTGACGTGCCAGCTTTAATTTTGCATCGAATCAAGTTTTAATGGTTAATATAGGGTTTTATTGACTAAATGGTGTAACTATTATTTATTATTCGCCATAATGTGCAAAAATCAAATTATCGATCCAGACGAAAACATTTCCATTTGTGGTGACCTCTATAGCCCGCTCGATGAAACGTTGAGAGTGAATTCCAGTTGCCTTCTCCCGGAAATTCAAAACCGATATTGGCTAGGTTATCTTTGGAGCAGTTTTCTGTAGCGATTTGACGCGTACCAGGCATACCAATTCCGGAACGTGGGTTGCCGTTTGGGGACTTTTTTTGACATCACAAAAATTGACATTTACTTTTGCACGTTTCTTTAATGAATAACGGGTCGAATTGTTATTTCCTTTTAGCTGGGTTGAGTAATTAATTAAGATAGGCTTTGGTACTTCGAAGTTTTGCGTTTTTCTTTTCAAAATCGCTTTGGATAAATTGTTGGATATGACAGGTCATGACCACCTAACGTGTCGCTGTATCTCTATTGTTTATGTTTATGCACATCAATATGCATGATTTTAGTCTAAAATATGCAAAAAAACGTATATTCAAATATATTCCTATGTCTAGTAATAAGCAACGAAATTGTACTACAAACAAATAGTACTATGTATTCATTAAGGCTAGGAAAAAAGTCATATGATAAGGGGTTTTTCTTATCATAAAATACCATATTGAAAGTTGCATCGAAAATTTACATCAAAATTCAATACAATTTTAAGTTTCCTACTCGTTATTGGAGGTTTGATCAGAATTTGATTCAGAATCATTACTATCACTACTTTCGGAACCAACATTGACAATAAGAGGTTCAACTATAACTTCGACCATAGTATCATTTTTTGTTTTATGACATGTTCGATACACTTCTGCCAATTATCAGCTGTAACGTTATCAATAGCTTCGTTTAACAAACAAACATACACGGTTTTTACCAATGCATGTTCGCCCACAGTTAAATGCATTTTAACATTTTCGCAGGGGGGCCAAGACTTGTCGACGCTTCGCTCTTTCCATTTAACAAATTAATATTTTGAATTAACAATACAAAAATTCACAGTCCTTCGCAAAGATGCAACAGGGGAGACATTGAAAATGATGAATAAAAACGCAAAAATGTGATTTGCGTTGAAATTCATATAGTTTCCAAAAGCAGAGTTTAAAAAAGTAAAAATACAAACACCGAGTGTTTATAATATGGGTATATAATTAAAGAAATGCATTTTTAGCAATAATATTAAACATTATCATAATTAAAACAAAAATAAATAAAAAAATGAAGCGAGTTTGATAGTACTCGAGACTGATGTGTAAACATATACTATAGCGACATCGGTTGTAAAAAAATGACAGCTGCAAGATGTGTTCCCAAGCGGTAACCCATCCAAGTACTAATCACGCCCGACGTTGCTTAACTTCAGTGATCGGACGAGAACTGGCATTTTCAACGTCCTATGGCCGTTACCTGAACATTTTAGCTTGTTCATAGTAAAAACAAAAACATTCTCATTTATAGTATTAGTTAGGATTCTTTAATAATACGCATTGGCAGCTTCGGAGCGGATTAATTCACTGCACAAATTCGACACGAAAATCTAATGCCACCAGGAATAGCATCAACATATGGACACAACATATTTACCTTATAATCTTGGGCCGACATCCTTTGATTTAGGACAGTCAATAACCAGCTTTTTCAAATTTTACTGTTTTAAACGTCTGGGCCTCTGAATAATACTTTTGACAGTTCGTATAATTTAAAATAATAATATGATTTTTTATCGTCTAAAATTCGTTTAAAAACGATTTTAAATTGCAAAATTTTATAAAAATCCGAAAATTTGGACTTTTTTAGGACGATAGCCCTGGCTTGGGTCGAATTTGTCATGGATTTTGAAGCGAAAATCAATTTAAATTCAACCGTCTATTAAAAGTAAGCTGTGATATGGATCCAAATACACTGCGAATATAATAAAATAAAAATAATACTTTTGACGGTTCGTTTAATTTTAAATATGCTTTTTTATCGGCTAAAATCCGTTTAAAACAATTTTAAATGGCAAAATTGTATATAGTACTGTCCTAGCGGCTAGAATCGGTTTACACATTTCCGTCCCATTTGCCGATATTTACCCTCATACCGTCGCGTAAGATGTTTATACATCAAAAACTCAAAGGCGTTCAAGATCAAATTATCTCAATGTCATTCAAGGTAAAAGACACCACAAACCAGTCCCAAGGACGTTCAAGGTCATACACGCTTGGAGCAATCTCAAGGTCATATGCGCGACCTTCAACAAAAAGTCAAGGACATTCAAGGTGAAATGTCAAGGACATTCAAGGTGAAATTAGGTCAATATCATTCAAGGTCGAATACACTTAGGATCAAGTGAGCGGGATCTATCTCAGTCACCGGAGGGGGGTGAGGGGCAAAAAATTGGAGGGGGGAGAATTGAGGCCGTCTAGAGCACTCTACTGTTGATTAATTCACTGCATACTTTCGACACGAAAATCTACAAAGCTTTTTTTTACCAGCTACTCATCTTAGGCCGACATCCTTTGATTTGAGAAAGTCAATATCAAATTTTGCAAATTTTAGAAGAAGGCTATGACTCAATATTATTTTAACTGTCTGGACATCTGAATAATACTTTTGACAGTTCGTTTAAATTAAAATAATAATATGCTTTTTTTATCATCTACAAATCCGCTTAAAAACAATTTTAAATGATACAATTGTATAAAAATCCGAAAATTCGGACTTTTTTAGGACGATAACCGTGGCTTAGGACGAATTTGTCGTGGATTTTGAAGCAAAAATTCATTTTAAATTAAACCGTCCATTAAAAAAAAACAAACTTGGGTATAAAAGGAAAATTATAGAAGAGGGCCATGACGGAATATTTCTGGGCATCTGAATAATACTTTTGACGGTTCGTTTAATTTAAAATATGGTTTTATTTCGTCCAAACTCCGTTTAAAACCGATTTTAAATGGCAAAATTGTATAAAAATCCTTCACGGACGTCCTCTATTAGCTTGCTCCTCAATGCGACGGCTTATAATGTTACAATCGCTTTACACATTTCCGTTCCATTTGCCGAGACTTACCCTCATGCCGCCGCGTAAGATGTTCACACATCAAACAAACAATCTATTAATATATAATTAGCCATAACCTTACTGTAATATTTTTAACCTGTTCTGATTCTGTTTAGCCCATTTTGGCTATTTCTAGTCACTTTTGGTTATTTGTTCAAACAACTTTCCGTTAGTTCCAACTTATTGGTGTAAACATCTTACGCGGCAGTATGACGGTAAATCTCGGCAAATGGGATGAAAATGTGTAAACCGATTCTTGCCGCTAGGGTGGTATTATATACAATTTGCCATTTAAAATCATTTTAAATGGATTTTAGATGATAAAAAAGCATATTTTAAATTAAACGAACAGTCAAAATTATTATTCATTAATTATTATATTCGCAGTGTATTTGGATCCATAGCATAGCATATTTTTATTGGACGGTTGAATTTAAATGAATTTTCGCTTCAAAATCCACGACAAATTCGTCAGTAGCCACGGCTATCGTCTTAAAAAAGTCCAAATTTTCGAGTTTTTTATACAATTTTGTCATTTAAAATCGTTTTTAAACGGATTTTAGATGATAAAAGAGCATATTATTATTTTAAATTAAACGAACTGTCAAAAGTATTATTCAGATGCCCAGACGTTTAAAACAATATTGAGTCATAGCCCTCTTCTAGAATTTGCAAAATTTGGTTATTGACTTTCCCAAATCTAAGGATGTCGGCCTACGATTACTAGGTAAATAAGCTGTGTCCATATATTGATGTTATTCCTGATGGCATTAGATTATCGTGTCGAATTTGTGCAGTGAATTAATCCACTCCGAAGCTGCCAGTAAGTATTATAAAATAATTCTAACTAATATTACAGATGAGAATGTGTTTGTTTGTTTGTTTCTTAAGCTTTCACGCATAAACTGTTCCGATCATCATGAAATTTTGTACAGATATTTTCAAGAGTATAGTAAAGAACATAGGACACTCTTAGCTTTTATCCGAGGCTTCGTTCGCGTTGATTTTTTATTATTTTAAACTTGGTTATTAAAGCTAAATTTTATTCTATGACCAAGCTAAAACGTACAAGCAATGACAGCAGGCTAAAAATGCCAGTTCTCGTCCGATCACGAAGTTAAGCAACGTCAGGCGGGGTTAGTACTTGGATGGGTGACCGTTCAGGAACACAACGTGCTGCTGTCGTTTTTTTACAACCGATGTCATTATAGGATATGTTTACACATCAGAGTCTCGACTACTACCAGACTCGCTGAATTTTTTTAGTCATTTGAACTGACTCCGATACGTTATAATAAAATTTAATCTTTTTGGTTAGTTTTGGTTACTGCAACAATTCGGTTCGTTTTGGATAGTTTTAACTTACTTTAATTTTTGCAATCTATTCCGATACGGTTTAGCCCGTTTTGGTGCTTTTGGTTACTTGTGATTAGTTTTGGTTAGTCATTCAATCAGCTTTCGGTTAGCTTTAGTTAGTTTTAAATTATTTTAGTAATTTGAACCGGTTCCAATACGTTATGGTTAATTTTAGTTAGTTGGCAAAATTCGGATAATTCAAGTTCGTTTCACCATATAAGCTTAATATTTTTGATCTGTTCTGATATGTTTTAGCCCATTTTGGTGCTCTTGGTTACTTTTAGTTAGTCGTTCACTTTCGGCTAATTTCAGTTAGTTTTAATTTATTTTAGTTATTTGAACCGGTTCCAAAACGTTATAACCAATCTCAGTGTTTTTGGTTAGTCACCAAAATAAGGTTAATTTGAATTAGTTTCAATCAACTTCAATATTTTTATTTTTTTCGATACGTTTTTGGCTAATAATGTAGGTCGTCGCAAAAATTCGGTTAATTTGGGTTAGTTACTTATTTTATTCTTAATCTTGTTATGATAAAAAGCAATTGCTTAAATTTGTTAAAAGATAATGCAATTAGATAATTTTGCTAAGATAAACTTTTAATAGTTAAAATATAATTTCAATTGTCTTAGTATAATTACTAGAATTCAAATATTAAATTATTACTTTAATTTACTAAAAATTTAAACTGAAAGATATCTCAGGGAATATGGGTAAGGAGCATGCTTCTGAAAGTTTTTTTTTAAGTTCTGTAGTGATTAAAAGCGCAAAATAAAATATTAGAAATTTCAAAAAACAATTTTTATTCTATTTCCTTCTAACAAAAAGAACTGTTAATTCTGTTGAACCTTCCTGGTGATAACTGCCCTTTAATCACCTTATGCTTCCTCCGAGCTTCCTGGAGAGGGTTCCTGAAAATTGCTCTAGCGCCTGTGACGTCACTGGAAACTGTCCTGGTAGGCCGAGTGCGTGTGGACTCAGTAGCATGAAAAAAAAAAACAGTACAAGGCAGTTAAAGAATTCACCAAGAATGCTTTTACAACCCTGTTTCAATATGGCGGAGAGCGTCGCTTATCTTAGCTTAGGTTTTTAATACAGAAATTGACAGGAGAGAACTAGAAATAATTCTTCTCAAATAACAATGCTGAAAAATGCCAAAACACCCTGAAGGAGAAATTTAATTTAATTTAATTAAATATGCCTCCGCCAATTTTCACAGAATTGTTTAGACTGTAGACAATAATTATGTTTTTAAATCAAACAGTGAATAGATTACAGATAATAAATAAAATGAATAGCTATTTAAGCTGAAAAATATCGTAATGAACAATATTTCAATAAAAAAAAAACAATTACAATAATCAGGTAAGAACAAAAATAAAATCACTAAATTTAAACAGGTAAGCTACTTATCAACTCAAAAATCAATTCAGTTCTAAAACAAAGGTAAATGACAATCATTCAATTCAATTATTGCTTGAAAGCTATTTTCTAAGTCAAAAATCAGTTTAACTCAAAAACAAAGGTAACAACAAATTTAGATAGAAATAGAGACATATAACAAACAAACAATTGTGATCTTGTACCGACGACGGTCGAGAAGGCTTGAGAAGGCGCTTTTTAAATAACAAGGTGATGATAAAATGCTTCTATAAGTTGAATAATAACTAACTAAGCCTGAATCCAACCGATAACGATACTAGAGAAAATTAGACTGAGTATCCTACACCCTCGACAGTCTTAGTTATTAATTTCTAAAAATTGCCACCTCCAACTAGAACCTAGATATGAGCCTTATAGGCCAATTTGATCGATTCTTTAGTTGGGTTGCTGAACTAAATCCGAAATTTAATAACCCCTGCTTTGGTAGGAGCAAGTCCTTTTTTTTCTCACTTATCAAAGAGCCTAAAGCCCAAAAAAAACTCTCATCTCACATGCCCTACAGGCACAAACATACACACGGCGAAAGGCAACGTGGTATGCGAAACGATAGTAGCCAAATACCAGAAATTCACAAGCTTAGCAGCTTTATTCTGCTTACAGACTTTACGATATAAGAAACTAGAAATAAGATCAGATATCGCAAAACAAATAAAAATAAAATAAATCAAGCCCTACCTTCTCACAACCTCCCACACTGGTACCCGGTACAAGACAAGATTTAAAATCGAGTCTCACCTTCCACCAGAATCACATCTCGAAAAAAATTTCACTGACACGCAGTCGTCACAAGTATTTGAATTTTTTTTTCACCGTACGAAGTACGAAGCGACCGATCTTTAACCATAAAATCTGAACTGGATATTTGAAATTATTTATCAATTTTAACAAATATATTCGACTGCTGTATTTACGTAGATTCAACCCATAATATTAATGTTCATTTTATATTAACTAGATAATTATTATCGACTGATATATTTAAAAGACAAAAATTAGTTTTATAGGAACTCGATGGGCAACATAAAAATTCATTATTTGTTCATATTTTCGTACTATTTAATGCGGAATTTTCCATACTGTTGCTACCAGGTCGGTTCAGACAGTAATTCAAAATAGGTTGAAGATGAAAATTTATTATTCCAAATTAAAAATAAATGCAAACGAAATCGAAATAAACAAGCTAACACGATCTCTCAGGCGTACGACGTTATGTGTGGCAAATGTAGCATGCACTTTTTCACGATTTGAGGCCCTATTTAGGAAAACAGAAACATTTTCAATGTTAAAACAAAACGATAACCTAAGCCCGCAAGCGCGACTATGCAACAGATCTCTCACAGGGTACATGCTCGTTTATTGTTGCAACGTTGCGACCTCCGCCCGACGGTCGTAAAATATCAGTACATTTACGACCGTCGATCGCGAACCTCTGTTAAAATACAGCTGCTTCAAATGCTCCGCGTAACGCGCGTATACGGGCCACAATGAATTTCGTAGCGGTGCACGTTTTGTGCCGGAACGCTGTGTCCGCATTTAGAATAAGCGGCATTTTGCGAGCATTTCATACCAGATTTATTGTTAAATATTACTTGAAGCCGCTCACGTTGGTCTGTTTTCGAACTAGTGACTGACGTAACTGACTATTATTTCCGTCTCAAGGTATAGTGGGGTTTTCCAGCCGACCCAGTTTTATTGTAAGTTTCAGACCTTATTTGCCTTATCTTTGGTAGTGGTATGTTAGTGCCTGGAACACACTCCGAAACGAGATTTAATGTTGCTTTAGTTTGGGATAATTTGATTAATAATTAAGTTAACCATTAAGTAATTAAGTAAAATTTCTGACTTTTAGAATAATAGTCAATACTGGTCGTATTATTAAGCAAAAGCGGTATAGAATACTGGACACAATTGTAGGGACATTCTCTTGTCCAGTTGACTGGAAAAATCATCGCTTCATTTTTCTCTACCTGATTTATAAGTAATAAACCAACTTTTTATTTACTGAATTTACCGGTGTTATTTTTTTATTCGATTACCTACCTGTGCTCCGGAAGGTAAGAGAAAAGAAAATAGAGACAGTAAGTACAGTTGATTTAGTTTACTTGCGCTCTATGTTTGAAACTTTTTGGCTAAATTGACTTACCATAACTGCTACAGTTTATCATTGACTTTATCATTAATTTAATACTTAGGTTTTTTGCGTCTTACTTTTCAATTTTTAACATTGCCTTCCATAATTAAATTAATACCTGGTTGTTTATATTTTTTTAATTGCTAGTACTGATTAAATTCTGGCATTCAAATCAACTTAATTTTGAATTTATTTAAATCATTTTTTTTTGGTTGTTGCAAAGGTTAGGCTAAAACGAGTTCCATATTTCAACTTTGGGGTGGTTCTTGCTTATGCCGTCTACAAGTTCATGGCGCCTTATAAATTGACCCACCCCTACTCTCTGGCATTAAGGCTTGCGTTCCTAGGAAACGTGACGGTGACGGGACGGAAGCTTGGCGTGAAAACGACGGTGCCTTCGCACGTTTCGCTGCCGTCCCGCCTGGTCAGAGTGCATTCCTAGCGGGCAGAGTGTCCGCACGCCGACGCAAGGAAATGGATATCGAAAATTTAATTTTGCAAATTTTAATAGATGAAATAGAGGAAGAGCTTCTTCTGACTAGCCGTGTTCGGCAACGTGAAGTCGAACATGATATATTTAAAAACCGGCCACATGAGGGTCATTATACTCTGTTAGTTGAGAAATATTTATTAGAAAATGAGAAAAAAATATTTTTGAGTTTCTAAAAAACTATTTTCGTATATCTTATCGAATATAAGACAAGACATTTTGAAACAGCCATATAACCGAGTGACAAAATCAATTTCCCCAGAGGAAAAATTATGTGTAACCAAAGAAAATGTTACTACAACATTTTCTTTGGTGTAACCTTAAGGTAAGTACACTGATCCTTACTCTTCGAATTTTATAAATATTCGAAAACCAACATTTTTTTTTTCACTGATGCCAATTTATTAGTTATTAATTAATAATTATAGGTTTTTGGTGAATTGCTCTAGGTTTGATTTTGATGGCTAAATGATGATATTCTCTATCAAAATATAACTTGTGCCAAAAAGAATTCATAAGAAAATGTTTATGAACTTGTATATTTCGCCTGAGAGTTGTACCTACATCATGCCTTGATATAAAAAGTTTTTTTTTCATATTTTCAGGTATATATGCTACCGGTGAGAACTTTCGATCGCTAGCTTTTGGATTCAAAATTTTTGTACTGTAAGTTATACAATACTGGGTATTGTCGCACCAAGTCAATGAGTAATTCAGTTTTCTCTTCTGTGAAGCCCGACATTATCAATACACGACAAAAAACAAATAACTTTCCGTCGTCCCGTCCCGTCGAAGTTGCCTGCCGACCGACTGCTGGCGTGACTCCGCTGGCGGGATTTTACGTTCCATTCCGACGCCGTTACGCTCCGCTTCTTAGGAACACACTTATTTGGTTAGCCATAAGGGCAACGTCCGCGCATTCCGTCCCGTCACCGTCGCGCTTCCTAGGAACGCAAGCCTTTAGAGCTAGGGCCTATTTGTACGCTTTGACCACAACTCGTTCTAGCTTACCAATCAACACTTGTAAATTCACTGAATTTAAATTTTTTTTATATGATATTATTCACTCCCGGTCCCTTCTAAGTGAGGTGAAGGTTTTGCGCCAATTAGAAGAAAAGGAAAAAGCGTTACATAGCCTAAAAGAATTATACAAAATATTGACATTTTTCATAACTAACCCCAAAAACAATTTTATATCTGACTGTAGAAAATCTTTCATAATCTTCAACCTTTTTTAAAAATAAAAAATAAACAATATCTTAATATAAAACTGAGTCGATCGTCACTTGAAAATCCACTAGTAATTGAAACACTTTCTGATTTTTACTATTTTTTAAATTTATTTACACAACATGTTTCGTTGCACGGCAACTTTGGCAAGTGGCTAGGTATAAATAACATTACACTAAGGTACAAAAGAGGGAATAACGAGGCGTCAAATATAAAATGATTTAGAAAACCCAGCCATATGGGCCGGTAATAAACTGGACACATTAAAATAAATTTAATAAGGATAAGGATAAGGAAAGTATGGAGGATACTGAACTGTTCGCTGAAAAAGATGGTTGTCTAAAAGATGAGCTGCGTACGCTGATTTGGGCTTATTGTTAAGATAATCTCTTTTATGTTCTTTAATTCGAACTTCGAAAGAACGACCCGTTTGACCTACATAGCCCTTTGTGCGTGACCCACAATCTAACTTATAAACACCGCATTTTTGAGGCATTGAGATTCTGTCTTTGCTATTTCTTAAAAACTTTCCTATAGTGTTGTTTGTTTTAAAAGCGATGTTAATATTTTCTTTCTCAAGGATAGAGCTAACTTTTTCGGATATTTTCCCTGTTTAAGATATTGTTTTGTATTCTGTATGTATTTTAGGTTGTTGTGGGTAAATGGGTGATCTTATTTTTCTGGGTGGTTTTCTTTCTCAAAATAATGTCCATCTTATGTGAATATCCATTGTTTATAGCTATTTACTTAATAAGGTTTAACTCTTTATCAAAGTTTACTTTTTCATTGGGATGTTAATTAATTTATGTATTACAAATGCAAATACAAATACAAATATAAATAATTTATTGATGTCAGTACACATATTGTTTACACAGGTCATACTGCTACCTATGGTAGGCAGCAAGTTTGTGTGAGAATGGGTGTAAGGAAAAGTTGTGAATGGTCGTGTATGTATGGGAGGGTTTGTGGTATGTTGCAAAGGAGTGTTAATTGTATTCACGGTAAATCACTACGTTCAGAAAATTAATTGAGTTGTTAGTTTCAGATTCTAAAGTAAAGTGTACATTTTTGTGAAAATCAATAACTGCCCCTGTGTACCTGTGAAACACACCAAAATATCGTCTACATACCTATGTCAATGTAAACTTCTTTGAATAAATGGTGATTTTTATTTTATTTTCTAAGTAATCCATAAATATTTCTGCTAATAGAGGGCTTAAGGGACTATCTATAATGAGGCATTCTTCTGACGAATAAACAGTGTTGTCAAATTGGAAATAGTTCTCACTTATACAAGTTTTAGGGCACTACTAATCTCCAGAAAATTAACTAGTTTTTATTAATTTAATCATAAACTATTTATATCGTTTCTTTAGAAGGTACACTAGGGAACAATTTCTTAACATCAAAAGAAATGAGTTTGGCGTTATTAGGGAGGTTATGATTATTAATTTTGTCTATAAGATGTAAGGAGTTTTTAATCGTAAAACATGGCTGAGATTTTGTGTGTTCTTAAATAATGTTGATGAGTTTGTTAGCTACTTTTTTTGGATGGCGCAGTGATATAGGAGACTACAGGTCTTATGAGGTTGTTTTCTTTGTGTAATTTTATAAGAGAGGAAAAATATCCGAAAAAGTTAGCCCTATCCTTAAGAACGAAAATATTAACATCGCTTTTAAAATAAACAACATTATAGAAACGTTTTTAAGAAATAGCAAAGACAAAGTCCCAATGCCTCAAAAATGCGGTGTTTATAAGTTAGATTGTGAGTCATTATGCACAAAGGGCTATGTAGGTCAAACGGGTCGTACTTTCGAAGTTCGAATTAAAGAACGTAAAAGAGATAATCTGAACAATACATCCAATTCAGGGTACACAGCTCATCTTTTAGACAATCATAATTTCAATGAACGTTTACTATCCTCCATACAGAAAATAAAAGTAAAAAATTATCGTTTTTGGAATCTCTAGAAATTAACAAACTTAAAAAATCAGAAAATATACTTAACGATTAATTTGAAACATTATTAAATTTATTTTACTATGTCCAGTTTACTACCGGCCTTTATGGCTGGGTTTTCCAAATAATTTTATATTTGACGCCTAGTTGTTCCCTATTTTCTAACTTAGTGCAATAGTAATACCTAGTTACTTGACAAAGTTGCCGTGGAACTAAACATATTGTGTGAATAAATTTAAAAATCACAGTGTTTCAATTACTAGAATATCTTAATAAAACAATCCACCTTTCTAAATTTTGTACACATTCTCAATATATTGTAGTTCGGCTATACTTTGCTTTCAGGTAGCACTGATGGTGGCTGAGGCCGAAAGCGCTCTGCACTGATTTTAATAAAAATTTTGCACAGAATACAACTTTCTCCTTTTTGGCTTTCTAATTTTCTTAAAAAAAATTAATATATCTCGCGAGTGCTCGTACTCTCACTGTAAGTGACGTCATTTCCATTCGAAACTTCTGTTAAGATTAAACATTTTATTGATGATTGTATTGCTCACTGCGTCTGATCATCAAAGGCTAAAGGTTTTATATTCACAAATTGTTTGTCATTTTCTGTAGTATTTTCTTACAATTTTTTTTACTCAGATTTCCTAGCTCACACCTTCTCAAATTTCAAGATTTCCTATTTTTCGTAAATAATATTTTGTAATAATAAAAGCCCTTTACAGAACTCTATGAAATTTGTTTCTGATTTTCAGTTGGCAGCTGGAATGATTAACTAGGTGCCTTCACGTGTGAATTTATTAGTATTTTTCGATATCTTAAATATATTTTCAAACTTAACACATTATCTATCATCATTTCGAAAACTGATATTTGATCTAGGTACTTAATGTTTAGGCATACAATTTAATCACTTCCATTTTTATAACGGCTCAATCAGTAATCAGGGTTCGCCTCAAGCAGTTCCACTTCTTCTTCTAACGGACTATACTTGCTTGATCTAACAGGATTCTTGAGGAGTAAAACAGTTTCATACGAAGTACCGGAAGGTTCCGAAATTCCGTTTCGGAAGAGGGCATACAGTAATGATCTAATTAAATAATCGCAGTCATGATCATATTAAATGAAGAGATTCTAAATTTCTATTTTTAGAGCTTGTACCATTGAACCGTTCAACCAGGCTATTACCTACTGGATTGCTAGGAAATGCAATTTGCAGCAATTCCACGAGATTGCAAGAAATCTATTAATTCGCGAGACATGAAAGAAGATACTGGAACATAATGAATTTAAGCTGACATATCAAATAAGCAAAATAGTTGGAGCAATCATGGAAGGAGTTATGCTAGACCAGGAAAATACAAATGAGAAACAAAAATATTAATCAACTATTGTAATGTCCAAAAAGACTAGTAGCTTCCATAAGATGACTTCTTATTATTTTGTAGAATTTTGACTTAATTTATACACACACATAGTAAACAGAAGATACTTCTTCTATCTCGTTTAATGGAAAAACAAATTTCGATTGAAACATTTTGCATTTTTGAGACTTCAGGATAACACAAATCCTGGTGAAGCCTACTTTATTCAATATGGTTAAGTGCTTCGCAAATTCCAGCGAATGCATAAGCTTCTTTCCACAACGCGAAGTGTCTTCTCGTATAGTCCGATAAAATTTTTATTAAAGGCAACTACTGATCTGCCTGCAGCCAGCTTGACTCAGTGTTTCTACTACAGCAAAATTAGATGCATCAGTCTCAACAACTAATGGATCATCAGTTATTACTCATAAAAGGAGAGTTGCTAAATATGTCAGGCTTAAAATTTTCATAGCATCTTCATGCATAAAAAAATATTTACTTTTAACTACACACTATTAGAATCTCTAAAAGGAATACGACGACATTGATATAGGTGAATCTTCTTTCAATAGCTGTAAATGGTATATCATTTGGGCTATTTCATTCTCAAATGAGATGCTGAAAACCCATTTCCAACTATAAAAGTTTTATACTGGGCCGGCATCACGAGTCTTACATTATTAGAATGAGGAGACTAATCAACACATTTTTCCTAATTATTATCAGATTTTATCAACTTACAATAGATAAATCTAGTTCGGCTACTAGGGCACACACACGTTATATCAGTTTAATTCCTCTCTTTTCGAGATGACATGACGTATACATTTACTAATTATTTATATATTATATATTTATGTACTATATGTATTATAATTGTTTATTCAATTCTGAGTTTCATTAGATCATCCAATCTGTCCATGATCGACAGGTGTAAATAAAAACCTATATTCTAAAAAAACATTTTTATGCTTGGGCATTGCGCTTTATTTGTGTCATAAATGAAATAAAACTTCAAGCTGTACTAAAAGACCTGAATCATCAGGTATGTTCTAAAGGATGGACCCTCCATCCAAAACTGCACTAGACGCATCGAATTTCATAACTTAAGTAGAAAAGTCGGACTTGCAGCCTGGATTTAAAACAATCGAGTTCTAAAGTTCAGCAAAAATATTGAGCTTCTGTGTATCCCTTATTAATAATAAATTCCGTTTCATATATCAATTAATAACGTTCCTATTTCATTACCGTTAATAGTTACTGTTAAAAAGCGACCAAATTTATGGGCTATTAATTTTTATTCCACGAAAAATATAAAAGTAAGTACTAAAAATGATTGAGATATATTTTCTAGTGGTCATAAACCAAATGGATAAAAATATATAAATACAGTTTACATCTATCACTTCAAAATAAGTATTTATGAATCAGTTTTCACCTCGAGCTTTATTGTGAACTCTATGTTTTTCCAGCAAGATAGAGTACCAGCTCAGTACGCTGTTAAGATGAAAAACTATTTGAACACAGTTTTTCTTAATAGATGGATTGGATTTTTTGGTGGTATTTAAATTCGATACTTCTTACAAATATACCCGAAAGTTTAGAATATCTTAAAGAAAGAATATTACCTACTAAAAATATTTAGTGGTTCAACCGAATGGAAGAAGGGCGATCAATTATCGCCCAAGTCCTAGGATGTTGTAAAATTTTTCCACGAATCTTTTCACTTAAGTTTTCAAATTGTAATTGAACATATTATGGAAAAACTTATTTTAATGAACTTGCTGTAGATATTTTTGGAGACATCCTTTCTGGCTTCAAAATACAGCAAATATATAAACTTGTAGATAGGTCTAATAGTGAACAATGTTTGTAGGATTTAAGTTTAATCGAATAGAACCTACCACCAGCTGTAAAATATATGGTATGCAAAAGTAAATATATATGCAATCCAACTATAATTCCTAGAAAACGGTCAGATATCGTTACCAATGCACATTGTATTTTTTTTCATTGCTGTGACAATTTAACCGTTACCCTATATATTTATATGACTTTCATTTTGAAGTTTTTGATATTTTCAGCATCTCCGGTAGAAAGAACTTCTATAAACGAACCTGCAAGTAAATCACGAGTAGCTCATCAATCAGTTGATCAGACAGATGTTACAGTACAATGGCAAAAGTCAAACTCTGAAGAGCCACTCAAAGAACTTTACAAAGATGAGCCATTAGGTAAGTGACATTGGCACCAATAAGAGGCTTATAAAGAAAAGATGTAATTAAATTATATTATTGCAAATTAGAATATCGTCGTTGAAAAGTGTTAACCTGCTAACCTCACTTATAGGGCAAAATTGATATTATAGTTACATTCTCAAAGAAACTACAATTCTGCAGATTACGTCAGCCTTCCTATACGACCTTAATCTCTTGCACAGTAAGTATTCACGAGCTTGTAAATATTATGTAAACCGCCTATATTGGCCAGTTGTACTTGTAATTCGCTTATAAGGAATAGTTTTTTTTTAAATACTCTTCTCGTATTCGAGTAAACTGGTCTGCAGATTTTCGTGCATCGAGCATATCGATCTGTATTCGTTTTAACGGTTTGTGGCATTTTCGAATCTTTCGATCGAGTTGGTGCAAGGCAACTGAACCAGACCAGGGAAGAAGGGACAAAAATCCCTCAACGTCCTATTGGTGCGAGAATTGGGAACAAACATCGATCGTCCCGAGCCTCATAACGTAAATCCTGGGAAGAGACAGCATCGTTCCTCCTATTGACCCTAGCAGTTAGGAATGAAAATCATCGTACTTTTATTGTTGTAAGTGTATCACTACTTCATCCATTTATTGATTAAATTATCTATTTATTATTTCTTTCTCGTCTAAATCGGAAGATCTGATAACTTTAATTCTATTCCTTATTTTAAGTTTTAGTTACTAAACAATTAAAATAGTAAAAATGGCAAACTCTAATTATACGTTAACTAGGTACCAAGCCGAAAGCATACCTTTATTTGATGGAAATCCAAAAGAAATAAATTGCTTTATTAATGCGTGTGACAATTTCATTAATCATCATAAAGATGTAGCTAAAGTCTATTCGAATTTCATTTACGCCGCATGAAAACAATAGCACGTGCTCGACAACAGCCAAGAGCGGGCCGTTTTGCGTTCCTATTGGTGAATCGGTCATAAATTATTCGATACGCCGCCCAGTTATTTTGACCAGGGTCGAATTCAGTTTTCGCTGTGATTCCCCTGCTTGCAAAAGACGTTTTGTGTAAAGTAATTACAGTGTTTGTTCGAAATAAAAGCTTATACTTCTTCGTACGGTGAAGTTATTGACAATTTATTACTTTTTAGATTAGTTTCACCATTTTTTAGTTTCACTTTTTTGATTATTTAGTAAAGTACGACCCTGTGCAATTCAGGCATACATGTGCTTTTGTTTACATCAGGCGTAAATGAAATTTGAATAGACTTTAGTTCTGCTGAACTCCGCAACAATTTGGTATTAGATTACAAGATGCGAGAAGTTTGGTATTATCCAAAGTAATATGTCTAACGATATCAGACAATTTAAATTAATTAAATTAAGTGAATATGGTAATTTAATCCTAAAAGCATTTATAAATGGACGTAGCTATCATATGTAATTAGTAAGTAATATGTTTAAAAAATCCAACGTCACTCCAAGAAGCGATGTGCTTCGCTCAAGAAGAAGAAAACTTGTTATATTTCAAAAATCGCGGAAATTTAAATACAGAGACCACAATAATGGCGCCTAATGTACAAAAGTCACCAAATATTAATCGAACGCATTATTCTGCTAATGCTCTAATAAACAATTATGTACCACAATTTACACCTAGAAATCATTATTTTGCAAATAGACCTCAATTTTTAGGAAATAATAGATGGACCTCTAATAACCCAAATTTTGTCCAAAATAGGCCAACAATTTCAACCCAGGCCAAATTTTACAAGTTTTATACAAATACAAACTCCAAATAATTTTTGACCCCAACTAAATAATTTTAATAATTTAAATCGTCGACATCCGCAATTATTGTAAGAACGCAACAACCTGAAACTATAGATGTTTCCTCTGGAAACACTTTTAAGAAATGAGCAGCAACCAATACAAAAATATGTCGTTGAAGAATTATTCATTTAATCGGTTGAACCCCTAAACAATCTGGCCGACTGTTCTGAAAATCAAACAGAACAAATTCTGTTAATCAATTATGCGACTAGCGACTATCAGTATTATTTTCCGAAATGTGTAAATTATCAATCTTATACAAACACTTCAGAAAAAGATTTTTACGAAAATGTGTATTATGAAAATGGTACTTATCAAAATAATTCGAACTATATTGAACATTCGAATAATGAAAATTTTCGGATTACCCAAATTTCAAATCCACCAACTTAATTTTAGTAAATAATTATACAACTACTGATTTACCAGTTATTACATTACCAGAAATTAACGCAAATTTTTTTAAATATTCAGAGTGAACGAAAACTACAAATTTTTTGTCTTTGATTTCGGTCATAGATTCGAAGAAAGAATACGAGTAGGTATGGATTTTTTAGAATATTTAGAAGCAATTATAGATTGGGGAAATAAACAAATAATTGACATGCTACCATCCCTATGATATACGAACCTCCAAATGACGCCGAGATAGTAGAAAAGCACTATAGAAAACCCTTTAAAAAACATTTTCCAAAAAAAATAAAGTAATCTTAAAACAACCTGTAAAACATGAAACCAAAACACGAAAGAAAATAAAAGTATATTTTGATACCCACACGCTAACCTGCATGGTAAAATTCTAAGGAAAATAAAAACATTTAACCATTAGGAAATAAATATAGCTTAACGTAGAAAGTTATATAATACGCTTGCCCCATTTAGAATTTGCTATATAATGCAATATTATACCTAACATACTATTATAATTTATAATATATTATTATCTTAGTATAAAAATAAACATAAAGTCATACTTAAGTAACTTTATGATTAAAAAAAAGGTGCGAAAGTACATAGCTTCAAATATGTAGGAAACTACTAATTTCGTAAAAAAATACTTAAAAAAAACTACATACAGTCACTTCTTTTCAAAACATTTAAGTCCTTATTTTCATCAATCTACGGCCAATCACTTTAGAAATTTGAAACTTATTGAATGCACAAAATTACTTAATAATGATCAAAAAGATAAAAGAATACTAATGATTAAATTTCGACACGAAGGAAAACAAACCATCGTGATATCGAAGAAACACTAAAATTCTTAAAAAACAATTATTACTGGAAATCTTTAAAAGCAGACGTAACAAATTATATCAATAACTTAATTTTGCCAAAGATCCAAGTACAATTATTGAAGACCACCTGGTCAACCTTTAGTACTCAGCGAAACACCTAGTAAATCATTCGAAATCGTGCATGACACATTTGTTGTCCGAAAACAAAAATTTCGAGCATTCTTAGTTAAATTCTCCAAATTCTGTCAAGCACTTCCATACCATGGCAATGCCGTATCATGTTGCGATCAACTAATAAAATTCTTGATACCAAAACAAATTATCTCAGATAACGAACGGAATTACTGAATGTAGTAGTAGACGAACTTTTAAAAGCACATAATATTAAACTTCACTTTACAACGCCCTATCACCATGAGACAAATTCACCTGTAGAACGCCTACATTCTACCTTAATAGAACAAATAAGAATATTTGGAGAATCAGGACCCAAAATTCCTATACAACTAAACTAATGCCATATGCCATTATAGCTAGCATAAAATAACACTATCCATTCTAGTACACATTTTAGTCCACAAGAACTAGTATTAGGACACACAAATTCGCGAGATCCCATGAATCTTGTACCATATCATGTTTATACCGAATATATCAATAACCACAAATTAATAAGCAAATTCTACACGATCAAATCGCAGAAAAATCAAAACAATTATTAAAGCAAAAAATTATTGACAAGGTCAATCAAAATAGAACAGCCCAAAATCTAACAATTGGTTCTCAAATATAAAAAAAGCCGAACAGAGGTCCGGAAAAACTAAAAAGAAATTCTTAGGGCCATTCACCTTAACAAAATTTTAGAAAACAATAAAATCGACATACAAAACCCAAAAACTAAACATTAACAAATAATTCATATAAATAATCTAAAATAATACCCATTGTTCCAGATGGACCTGGACCGTCGAGTTAAGCGGTATAAATACCACTACTTAAACAGCTTCCCAGGGTTATTACCCTTCAAAAAATTGACGAAAAAATATCAAATTTGTAAGCAAATCAAAATAAGTTAAGAATCGATACATTAAATCAAATAACGTTACTCGATTCTACAATTAACACATTTCAAAAAATAATATCCTATATTTCCATCACTCAATTACGTGATTACTTTCTAATATATATAATCATAAATCAAATCACATTAATATATCAAATTATCTGCAGTACGCTAGATAAAATAGAGGTTGCAATAACCTTTGCAAAGATCAACGTTTTCCATAATTCAGCAGTAGATCCATATGAACTCTTGTCACAAATTAAGGCATTAAGCTATCATTTAAGCTCAGATAAATTACCACTAACAATCAATTCCCAAAATACACTGAGCTTTGAAAAACTAATTGAAATTAAGAGTTTCTTAAAAGACTTGAATTTGAATACTGTATCTATTTAGAGTGGAAGCTCTCTTGTCGAGACTGAAATATATCAATATATTAATCTACACCCAATACCAGTCCCAAATAACAAGTCGTTTACAATTAACTTTTCTTGCACTAAGCACCTCTAAGTATGCCAGTTTGGACCAAAGATGTCTCCAAATTTAAACCAAGCATTTACCTGGAAGCCAATCCACCATGTGGTGTTCAGCTGATTACGCAAGAGCCAAACATCACCACTTGCCACCCGTTCAAAATTCAATTGCACGAGATACAATCGACAAATATTATTGACAGAAAATGGCTCATCACTGCTGTAGCAAACTGAATAGTCAGTACGTCGACCTGCCGAAACCTAAGAGATAATGTTCCACTCTTATGATCCTATCTAATAGAAATACCCAATGAATGCCAGATACAAATAAAACCAATTATTCTTGAATCTTACAAAACTAGCAGTTTGCCTTTTAGCGAAATTATCTACACTAAACCTAACCAGAACCAATAAGCATGGACTCGTATCTTTCAATCCATCCGCAATCGACTTAAATTTTTTCAATTTAATGGAAACGGAAGTAATACAGGCCAACCTCGAGGAACAAAGAAGAAGCCTTCTAGAGATATCCAACCCAATTTACGTCAGAAAAACTATAGCTTTTGGACCATATTGATTTGCATTATTATTGTATTGTTAATATTATATTTTTCTGTTTAAATATTTTCAGAAAAGATTTAGGAAGGTCCAAACTATTGCCAAAAACGAGTCAAATAATGATATTTTTTAATTTTTGAAACCACAACCACAGGATGTGCCTTACTAGATTTTTACGTCCTCAATCTCATGCAGAGTAAGCATACATGAGCTTATAAATATATGTAAACCGCCTATATTAGCCAATTTTACTTGTAACCCGCTTGTCAGAAATACATTTTTTCAAAATACTCTTTTCGTATTCGAGTTATGCATGGCAGAGAAAAAAAAATAATGCTTTAGTGTGAATAACTGCTTCTTCATTCGAAATTTGCAATAATGCCGAGTTTTCTCGCAATAATAAGGGTTCCCTCGGAGCTTAATCCTTTTGATATCCAGGATATCTGGGATAAGCGAATGTTCCCTTTAGAGGGAGTGCGAATGCCGTAAGGCTAAATCATAATAATAATAATAATAATAATAATAATAATAATAATAATAATAATAATAATAATAAAATCGTATTTTTTTCACATTATATGTTACAGCTGCACACATTATATAGTTAAGCACAGTACAATGCTACAAAATCACCACTAAGTTTAAAAATTACATTCAAAAAACTTATTTAAAAAGTAAAGTTCCGTTTTAACAATTAGATATATTAGGGTTTTTTTTAAGTCTATCTATACTCATTTTTTTATTCGGGCAACTTATCATATAGTTTTAAGCATACATAAGACTCTTTTCTGTTAGCGATAGCCTATGCCCGGGGTACGTCATATTTTGGGTTCGTCTAATCATAATTATTGTTAGTATCAAATGGAAAATAATTCCTATTCTTAAACATAAACATTAAACATTCATACACGTACAGACCATAAACAGTCATTATTTTCAGTGAGCTAAAAGTTCCCCTACAAGTATCATCAAACTTCATATTGTTCATGCTCCTTATTGCACGCTTCTGAATTACAAATATTTGCTTGGATTTGTAACGAAATCCGTGTAGTTCGGCTCCAGAAAATTATTCCGTATCTAACTAGTGATTCAAAATTTGAATGATAAACCATTTTTAGTGTTTCTCTGCCCACATAATCTGCCTAATATCCTCATACTATACCCCACTTTACTTAAACTCAAGCCCAACTGACAGCTGTGCTCTTTCCAATCTAGAAATTCATCTATATGAATCCCTAATTATTTAGGGTAGATCCTTATCAACAATCCTTATGGCATTAGGAAAGTTTATTTGATTCTGCCTTCTATTTGATTACACTAGTTTTATTTTTGTTGACAATTAATTTATTTTGTGTAAACATTCTACTGGCTTCCTGAAACGCCCTACCATTAAGTAAAATTTGAATCCGCAATCAGCACATTGGTAATTGGTATCATCTGCATAGTTTGTTATAGAGCAATTTAACGAGATATGTTTTAATATGGTATTTACGTTATTTACATACAGTATAAATAAAATCGGCCCCAATATGCTGCCTTGGTGATTCGATTCAATATTCGACCTATAAGTGATACCATTACATTACTGATGCTTATCATTTCATAGGAGCGTATCCATATATACTGTTTTTTTTTTCATTTTGGTTTCAAGATCACTTTTGTCCTATCTTATTTAGTACAGCAATTATTTGCGATTATGAAAATATTTTTGTAAGCATTTTATATTATAATTTTCTAAATCAACTACAGACACCTTCTGCGAAACTTTATTGGGTTTATTTTTACTTTAAAACAAATTAAAAAACCCACCTACTGATCAGTTTATCATGAATTTTTAGCTAAAGTTGTGTTCTCCTGTAAAATTTTATTAAGTGGGGTTAGTAGGTTAACACTTTTCAAGGACGATATATAAAAAAAAAAATATTTTGTGCTAATTTCTGCTAGGTATATTATTATAATTCAGTAATATTACAGTTAAAATTGTAATATATAGGACAAAGTGCAGAAAGTTTTAAAAATTGGTTGAAATATTAAGGATAGCATAAATTAATATTAGTAAACTAAAAAGTTCCCGCCCCTAAAGTACAGTCGGACTTGTAGCTGATGCAGTTCGACGGCTGAGGGGCAGAGGAGAAAAACCCTACAAAAACAGGTGGCGGCGAAGGCCGTCAGTAGCAGTAGTTTTGTTTTTAACTGTTTTGGTAGGGGCTGAGTAAAATTAATTTTTTTTATCGCATTCCTTTCGAAACTTATTACCCGTGCTGTCGACTGTATGTGCTTCATCCCTTATCCCTTACAACATGGTTTCCACCCTAATTTTAATTTTTTTCAGAATATCTACGAAACAGTGCATGGTAGATAAAAGTTCTTATATACAAAGTTGTTCCTCATAAAATTCTCTACAAAAAAGGTCCCTATAACAATTTTCCCTAAAATGTCTAATTGTTTGGTAAACTAAGCGCAAACGAAACAGGGCGGGGATTATATTAGGATGATGCAAAATCCGTAGCGTTTTCGGTTTCTCGGAACAAGAGTGCCTTTGAATGAAACGTATATGTTATTAGTCAATGCCGATAAAATTATCGTTACAGTTCTGTGCTATTAAAATCGCCATAAATTGTTTAATTTTTAAGAAACGTAGTTTTAATTATCAGTTAAAGAAAATTGAGTGCCTGGTAGGAAAAAATGAACATTTCCGACATATCCGTTTGTTTGAGTTTAACCGTGAAACAAAGACGTCGGAGGCCATTAGAACCATTCGCGCCGTGTACAGGGAGACCGCTATCGGGAAAAGTTCGGAACGAAAATGCTTTGCTCCTTTCAGAAGTGGTATTTTTAACATAAATGACTCTCCACGTTCAGGGAGCTAACCGATTTTAACGAAGCTCATTTAAACGCTTTAATTCATAACCATCCCCGTCAGTCAACTTAAGGAATTAGTTCATTTGAGGAATTGTGACCAATTAACGATCGTACGACATCTGCATTATATGGGCAAAGTGCAAAAACTTGGTGTATGGGTACCGTAGACGTTAAGCGACAACAGCAACAATCAGAGAGTAAACATCTGTGCTTCTCTGCTTGAATGAACTGCATAACACTTACCCGCATACTATATCCTGCCGGCCGTATCCCAATTCCGCGTTTGCGTATTCCCCCTCCTGTTGCCGCTGACGCACTGGTCGAACTTCCCTGACGCGATATAAATTTTCGTAACGCTCGAAAAATGGCGAGCGTCTAGCTGCACCAGAATGGATTTGATTGAGAAGCTTCGCGCATGATGAAACGTTAACTATTTCACTTCAAGCATGGCCCTCCGCTCGCTTTGCTCGCTACGGGGGCGCAACCAACAAAAACTAAACAAAGCTAACCCAATGCATGCCCAAAACAAAGATTTTTTTTTATATAAACATAACCTTATAAAAATAAAATAAAACATCTCTCGCCACTGACGGAAATCGAACCCTGGCCGTTGTGTCACTAGCACAGAGTACTAACTAGTGCGCCACCAGGCTTGCTGAAACCAATTTACCAAAAATAGAAAGCCTTTTGCCAAATGGGTGTCAAAAAATTAGCATGCGCGAAGCTTCTCAATCGAAATCCATTCTGGTGCAGTTAGACGCATCTGAAAATTGTCGCCCCGTCAGTAAAGAAGTTTCACTTCAAGTGGATTAGGACTACTGGGTACACCACGTAAAAAAGCGTCAAGTACCTTACCTTTGGGATGCTGTGGAATCAAGTACTACGATCCATATTCAGATGTGTTCTATGAAAATCAATAAGTTTTATAGAATTAACAGAGTGAAAGTGGTAAATTTATTTAAATTTTAAGTGAGGCCAGTAGCCTACTGCCAACTTTTTGGCGTCCAGCATTGGACTTTATATTATACGAGTATATATTAGATTGCATTTACTGTGTTAAGGTGGAATCCCTCCGAGCGATAGCTGCGATGATCGTTCAGCGATCGTCGCTGCAACGATCGCGCTGAGACTGATACTGTTGTTCCTTTATGGAATCACTTTCCTCCAAGCGACAGCCTCCGGCGATAATCGTCGGGTGCAGCGTGTGTCACAAACTGCCTCCGAGAGCAAATATAGTCGCTGCGACCAACGAGTTTTCCTTAGTTTAAACTGAGGTCAATTCAATCTGAAACATTTTCGGATTTTTTTTATCGTCAGGCTTTAAATGGGTTTGTATTAACTGAGTGAAAAAGCCCTCCTCCATCCTAGAGATATACAGTATGTCCCCGGATGGGGTTAACAAGGGGACAAATGGACTAAAAATTGAAAGATACGAAAAAAAATTATTCTTGATAAAAGTTTTTGCTTCCTCTAAAACTAAGAACTGCCCAAAAATAATACCGTATATTATACAGAGCCACCACAAATTAACAATACGTGTAATTTTCCAAGAGTAAACTAAGTGATTTTATTTTTTGTTTTAATAATGTTAATCAAAAAAGTTGATTGCAGATGAATTATTGAAATACTGGAATAGTATTAACAAGTATACAGGGTGCTACAAATTCGTTTCTTTGTATGGGAATCTCAAAAGCCGTAAGAGATACGGAGTCAGTTAAATTGGGTCAAAGTTGCGCAATTTAAGGATCATTGACCTGCCGTGAAATAACTTAGAAATTTCCGTCTACTTCCGGAGATATCCGTAAAAAATCGAAAATCATCTGTTTTATTTTTATTTCTTCCTGCCTTTGTTTGAAGAGATAAAGTAAAATAAATGTCACATTATAATTGCCACTTTTTCTCCTCTACAAGCTGGCGGTATCAAAATTTAAATCCGACGTTTTGCTTTTGGACCCTCTTCATCAATTTATTTTTTTTAAATAAATAATAAATTTTTAAAAAGCCGCACTACGCGATTATCGTCAGCAATAACCGCTCCGAGGAAATTCCACCTTTAGCCGGAAGTAACTCTTATGTAGACGCTTTATTTCCCACCTTATTATTAATTTTAGGAAAAAATGTATAGGAACATTTTTTTATAAAAATTTTTATAAGAAATATTTTTCTATATAGGTTTTTTTTATCAAAAAGTGCACCATTCTCGAGATAATCTAGAAAACTTTAAAAAGTGGGCAAAAACTACGTCCTAGGGAATGAAGTACACTAATTAGGGGTGAGAACTTTTCAGTTTAGTAGGATTTCTTATGGCATCCCTAATATTCCTATCAATTTTCAAAACTTTCTGAACTTTATCCGATATAATTCAGGTACAATTCGTAATATTACTGAATTATACCTTAACGATTGTTTCATTGCACAGTGACTTATTCTGATGGAAGGTACTTACAATCTTACAGCGATTCTATCAATTATGGGTTAACAAACTTAGATTTCCAACACAAAATATCTTATAAGAGTAATTATTGAGACTTCGAACAGTTTTAAAAGCCATCAATATGACAAAAATAGATCCAAGTTACAGAGTAATTCCAAGATAGCTTTTTGAAAATTCATATCTAATATAACCATTTGCAAATTTCAGGTTTTTAACGAAAAAAATACTTCCTTATCCTCCAGGGTATACCGATAATTTCCGTTTTTCTAGTTTACTGTTGCAGGGAAACTAGAGACAAGACGGGAATGCTAAGAATTCATATTAATAAAAATAAAACCAAATTTTGAGAAAATAAGATTCATTCAGGAAACTCCCCTGTTAACTCCTACAACGTATTTTTCATAAAAATATTTGGCTTAAGTCACAGGAAAAAGTAATATTTTTTTAAAAATCTGAAAGGTATCCCATTTGTCCCTGGCAAAGGAATAAGATGGAATAGCCTACGGGGTAAGATCGAGATTTATTCCTATCTACATATATCACACGTGTGACGGATTTCGATTGGGTCATCTTCCGCTACCTCGGTGCAAGAATTGTTCAACCATTTTTGAAGCATTTGACAGGCAATCCAACTTTCAGTAGGATCTGAAAACTTTTCACCACAGTATAAACATTAAACAATCTATATTTGGCTGTAGCCATAGATGCGTCTATGTCACTGGTTTTTTTTCTTCTAAGCAACTTTTTATTTCTTTTCTTTAAGACAAGCAGTATTTTTGCAATCTTGTAGTTTCCTTTTATAGGGAGTGGAAGTAAGACGGCTGTCTTGCCTTTTCGGGCAACAATATTCAACAATTGGGCAACAATATTCAAAGCTGCTATTCAAATTAGGCGAAGCATGTTTTAGAGGAGAATGAGATCTTATATGGAGATTCACGTGGTGGAAAGGGTTTTTAAAATGGATGTCTTATGTAACGAACTACCAGTGATATAGACGCTCCTATGACTACAGCTGAATATAGATTGTTTAATATTTATCTCGAAGTGAAAAGTTTTTAGATCCTACTGAAAATTGGATTACTCGTCAAATGTTTGCCCTATAGCTTGTAGATGGTGTTGGATTGTAAGAGATGGCAGAAGAAATCACATTATTGTTTAAATTTGAGTGAGATGCTGGATGGACCTGATGACGAGTAGATGGAATTATGATATCGTCCGGTCAGTGATCATATCCGTCGTTTTCCCAGCAAGCTAAATGGCCATATCCCTCATTTGTGAAAGCCCTTAATTGCTATGGCGGCTTGTATAAAAGCTTTTCCAAAACTGTCGCTAATTTGAAACATGCTTATAACTCGAGCTGGATGAGACCTATGCGAAGCTGTTGCAGCTTGGTCATAGTATACACTTAAAAGCATTATAAATGGAATATCCAATGGTTGAAGCCTGTGTATGCAATGAGGTAGAAAGCAGATTATGATCATCCCTTTATCTCTAACAGGATCAATTAACTAGACGTTTTTGGTAAATGCAGAGTGGCCGTCCAGTAACAGTAGGAAAGAGTTGTATTTGCTTGCTCTACCGAGTTGGATAAATCTTTGAACTATAACATATTTATGCCTGCTTCCGTCCACCACTCATGCAATGAGAATTTTTTCCTGGTGCCGAATTATTTAATAAACCTGCTTTCATGCGTTGTCGAGGAAAGTTTATCGTTGGTGGCAACAACATTAACGCAGATTTCAACGGTATCGGTTTGTCCTCGATCAACTCGTGATAGCGACCCTACTTGCTTCCTTTCCTTACGCGAGATTACTTTTAATTTTGTTTTTGAAACCGAGGAAACGCTCGTTTTATATATAGCAACTGCACATTCTGTCAAACCCTATTTTATATTTATCATTTTTATACCATCCAATAACTTATAAATCTTTGCAACTAAAACTTTATTAAAAACCATAGCTCTGGTAGCTGAGGATGCTTCCAATTTTCTTATAGTCAAGTCCTGATGGCGTGTTAAAAATCCCTGGATCCTGTCGGCACGCAGCAATTTGGTTGTTGCATTAAATTTATGTTACTCACCATTTTTAACGGTAAGCTGACAAGCTAAACTTCTTAGTTCCCTTGACATAAGTCCGAATAGTATTGCTTCCGTTTCTTTCAACTATTTGACAAACTATTTTTTTCACCGTTACTAACCACTGTTTAATCGGCCCTAACAGCAAATCTAATTTCATTTAATTTTTGGTGGTAATTTCCTTGTCGTGCCTCTCAAAAATGATATGTAGTGTTGCATACTCCAGTGTAGCTTTGCGATAACTCATGTCTCTGGTCAATACCTTTTGAATTACTTCTGCACGCTGTCTTTTGGCCTTTTCCTCCTTGTCGAATCATTATGATGGAAAGAAATAGTCTTATAATTTGTGTAAAAAAAATATTTAGTTGGTTCCCAAATTCTACCTAAAAATGTGATACTCTATGTCATTTCTCATCTTTGGCAAGATTGGGTATCTATCATGAATTATGCCTTACCTTGCCCCAAATGAAAATGTATATAATATATTTTTTTACCTTCTTCTTGTCACTCACACAAACAAATGATATTTTATTTTCGAATAGATTGGCTTTATGTCGAATCTGACATATTGAGTCAAAGGCAAATGTTTTAAAAATAATATATCAATGGCTTGCTGCTTAATTTCTAAAAGATACCTACGATCTGACACAATACTGAAAATTATATAGAATTTTTCTTAAGTTGCAGCCCACATTCCTTATTTAATTAAGACCAAACATAAGATCACTCAACATCAAAAAACGGTGGACGGGTCACGTCTGCTGAACGCTCCGCACCGACCTGCTGTTTCAACGGAACTGAACAATGACGTCGGGTACTTTTTGCCGTTCTTTAGTTAATACAATAATGCCCATATATTTAATTTAACGTTAATTTAATTAAGTTATCGACTTTAATAACGGTTAGTTATACTAGATTAGATTTCGCAGGTGTCTCATCTTGTTAACGTATTGTGAACACAATATAATTAGTCAATAGAAAGTCAATGTGGACAAAGTGTGAATAATACATGATTATGTCCTGGGTAGTTTAGAAACTAATTTTACTTTCGTTTACTTCACATCAGGTTGTTTGTCAGCTGATATATTTGTTTACAATTTATTCACTCTCAGTTTCTTCTGATTCGAGGTGAAACCAATTAAATAAAATTAGAAGAAGACACCATGTTTCAGTTGACAGACACTTTAATTAGACTTTTTTGAAGTGGTAAAAAATTATTTCTGAAGAATTACCTCAGAAAAGAAACCACATATTATCCTAAACTGAAAGAAGATCTGATAGGCTGACATCAGCATGCTCTTAGTTACTACCCATAAAGCATTATAGCACGCCGATAAAATACTCACTACAGCATCATTGTCATGTGCCTATAAATTCTTACATTTACAAAAGGCTCATTATCCGAATCGTCTAAACCAGTATTTTTATAAGAGAAGGTATAGCTTTGATCAATTATATATCCACATTGTCTGTTTGATTTATTAAGAAGAATCATATGGGCTTGAAAGAAGCACCTGTGGAGGGCGTGACAGACACACTTTCCGCCATAGTTTTAGAATTATTTCACTCAAGGTTAGAATTCTACCATCGGCGTAATGAATCATGCTTATATCAGTTTTGTGTATGATTCATACTGTCAAAAGCTTTTGTCACCCAATTACAAGTCATTGTTTGGTTCTCGTTTTTCAATGAACTTTGGTACTTGTTAGTAGCCCTTAAATAGCACTTGCTCTTCCTAATTTTCTTCAGTGAGTGCCCTTACAATATATCAACAGAAAATTTCTTCTGATATTTGGTAGGTAAGATATGGACATATAAATTTTTCATCATCGATGTCACACTTTTTATTTATTGCCAGATATAAACTTCTCTCAAAACAACTAATAAATAATGTGCTATATGTGATAACGGTGTACGAATAAATTTCCAGTTCTTTAAGAATGCTACTGGTTAATATTCCTCAAGTAACCTTTTATTGGCTAAAGAACAATTTAAAACTTCATGCTAAATCATGGGTACCAGATATAGGTGTCTCTTGTTGACTATTATTGGACAGTCATTAACAAACATATTTCAAAGACTTAAATTTCTGTGGTACTGACTTTTTGTTATTATGATAATCCGTAATATTTATTATTACTTGCCAAGATACTTTTATCTTATTTTAAGCATAATAATATTATTACATATGATTCGTAACTATTATATAAAGGCACGTTTAGGGGGCGAGGCGCACGATTAGTAATATGAGAGAGTTACCTACTGTGGATATCTGCTAAAGATATAGGCCCGAATATGGAAAATAAAGGGCTTAATTTTTGATAGTAGAATGGCAGTTCCCAAGAAGTCAAGCAATTGGCCTGTATACGTAAAAGAAACTTGTTTGAAAGAGTTCCAGATAAGGCGCCAAATGATTGTATTTTAGAGATGGCAGAAGCGAAACTTCTGACTTCCTGGCAAATACCTTGGTAAAACCCTGAACCTTGCTTGAGGGTAGGTCCTTTGTTTCCCCTCCCTCAATATCACTATCGTTCACAGCACCTTCTCTGATAATCTTCCTAACGGTTTCCTCTTACAATTATCTCAACAAGTAGAATACAATATAGTACCCTGCTAATATCTCCAAATTTATAGATTATAAATAGTTTGTTAGCAGTCAGGCCCATTTGATCATTTCCATCCATGCTATGACGTTGTTGAACTTCCACAGCAGAAGCTGCTCTACTATCGACCTAAGAATAGCAACTTTATTCGTTGAGGCATGTCTTTTCCCAAGTTTAAATAACTACTCATTTTCAGGAACGTGAAAAGTTCAGAAAAGCAGACTAGTTTAAGTCTCATGAATATTTAATTATTTCCAACCATTCCAAACCATTTCCACACTTCTGAGCGAAATCCAAATCCAATTTGGGCGTATAGTGGCCTTTACGCATCATCTGGCTCTTTGACCATAATAATCAATAATTCATCTTCTTTTCTTGATTTCTTTAATTGTGATTTGTGGCTGCTATTTAGAATTACATACCTCCACCAAGGACATTGTTGTAATTAAAGGCATTAAAGGAAAATTAATTGATTGAAATTAAACATGTCTAGTGGCGGTAATTTTGTCAACTGATGGGAGATGTAATTATTTCGGACAACTAATAAAGATAAAAGTATTTGGCGAAACACTATAATTATTGAAAATATATAAGTATCATGACTGAAGGTATCCTATTTCCGTCAGATGACGTATCCGGAGTATTCCTCGATAGTTTCGCTTTATCGCAGCCTAAAAGAAGTATACTAATAACTAGTCAAAAAGATAGAAAAAGAATAGCTAAAAGCTCGGAAACTTTGCACTCATCCCAAGGACAGTCGAAGAAGAGTCTCCGTAAGTCCATATCCGTATTGGTAGCCTGCAAATGTAGCAATGAAGACTGTGATTGTAGAGAGGTTGTCTCAGTAAGTTTATTGCTACCTAAATACAGAATATGTATTGTGCTAGTTCCGCAATTTTGTATTTATTAAATGCCTTGAAATAAATTAGCTTACAATATTTTTCAGTTCTACATATCGAGTCGATTTATAGTATATTTAATGCCTATTTGGACGTACCAGTCGTTTTAGTGAGTTAACGACTTATTGAACATTTAAATAAAATTAGGTTAGGAACTTGTCAAGTAAAATTGCAGACATTTAACCCATTATTCTTAGGGCACTGGCGGGTGAAGTAACTTAATATTCCATGATCACAAATATTACTTAATTTCATAATATGGAACATAATAACAGTCTATTGGGTCTGTTAATAATGTAAACAGTGCAAGCACCAACCAGTCCAAGCACCTGGCTATTGGAGCAATTTAGTGTCCTTCTAGCCGACGCACCTCCCTGTCCCACGAAACTGCTGGCTTGACCGGGCGATTTGATCAAATAAAATCAAATGACAAAGTGATTTTAAAAGTTTAAAATCGAAATATATTCTTGATCAATACGTTCGCTTTCAGAAAAACATAGTCGAATTTATTCGGCACTGTTTGCTTTTCCATCATCTTTTAAAACATTATTTGCAAAATGGATATTCTTCTTTCAAAGCAATTTTAAAAAACGTTTTGTGCTCCAGCTTTACCTCGGAATTTCTTCTTCTAGTCAACTATAATAAGTTGCGTTATCCAGTATAATTTCAAGCAATAAGTTAATCTTTAAACCACTTCTAAAAATTTATGATATCCATATTATCGCGATAATTACCTGCTTTCTTATTACATTTTAAAAGTAAGGATGCATTTGTTCCATCCTGCTTTTTGAAGCTAAAGCCCATTTTCTTAATTTTCAAATATAAACAACTTTTTGAGATCTTAATTTCTGGTGATTCTTTAATAATAACTTATAAATTAATAACTTTCTTTCGGACATACATTTTGTAAATTACTTCCCTTAAACAATGCAGAGTATTCTTGGTAATTCCTCCTAATTCGAAATCCGACTTCGTTAGTGTTCACCAATACATCATTAAGTTCCGTTAGCATATAATCACCGACTAACCCAAACTAACCCATACTGGCTTATATTTATTTTCATCAAGAACCAAACCATGCTCTAGGGAGTTTAGTTCACAGGAGTTTTCCGATGTCGCATTTCCCCACATTGGGCTGACGTAAGCTACACAATATTTGTGTTGCAATGGCCTAAAGCAAGGCAAAATAAGGTCAAAATAAACTCATTTCGGAGTGTTTCAGACCAATTCTCCGCAGTTCCATACATAGCGCCCCGTGAAAAGCTGCCTCGCGCAACGAGAAATTTTTTCCCAGACAGCTTAGTTTTTTGGCAGATTTTGAGCAGGCAACCATTTCAGTTTATTGAGGAGAGCAAGTCCTTTAATTTAACGCATCGTTTATGCGTCTACCTGATGGCGACAGCTATTAATAACAAAACGACCACCTTATGCATGGCAACCAAGGTGTACGGCAGAATGGCCCTTATACGATTTTATTTGTCTCCTACCCCCCCACCCGCCACCCCCATAACAAAGTGATTTTTTTTTGTCCACCATTAAAGCATTGCTTGACTCATAAAACAATCGAAAAAAATCATTGTTCCGGCAGGCTTTTCGTGGGCGACCTTCGCAATCCCTCTTAATTATGGTCTTAACCATCATTTCAATTTTTATCGTTCGTCCACCTTATGATGACAGGAAAACTTCAACCGTCCCTCGTACTAAATGTGCTTCGCAGAAATTTTAGGGCTTTAGACGATTTTTGAATTGCTTTAAATCGACATATTAAATGGAATATAACTTACTATGTTAAACCTAGGTTTTTTTTATTTATCGGAATATCGCAATTTGGTAGTGTATTTTTGCGTTATTTAATGATATTGACGGACATCAAACTTTTGACGTAACATCTAATAGTAATTTTTATTGCTAAATTTTTGTTTCATCTGATTAATGATTAATAAATAAGGATGAAGTGATTCCAAATAGGTATTGAAAATACTATACGATTGTTTTTTCGAAAACTGATTACCGGGGAAGCTCCGAAACTTGTATAATAATACCAATCTCGACTTATTTAAAATTCCTATTATACTCTTTTGAAGTATGTTGGTTTCCAGTATATTTGTAATAAAAAATAAGTTTTTTTTTAATTTTGTCTATTTATTTTTATTATTGTAATGGTTAATTTTAAGGCTCCCGAAAAATCTGTATTACTTGATTCAGAAGTGACTTTACCAGAACCTCCAGAAATCAGACCTAGTCTTATCAGAGTAAACTCATTAGAGATAATCAAGAAGAGGATTAGTTCCATAAGTATTCCTCCAGATTCTAAGGTATGTACTCTTAGAGGATTTGTAGCTACTATTCTATATACAAACTAAATATATGCAACGTGACCTAAAATTTTCCAAGAATTAATTATTGGGTCAATCTAATTATAATTTGTGGTCTATGGTAAGAGAATACTCTGCGTCCCATCGTGGCATAGGCGATAATGCCTGGTATTCCATTATTATATTTTCAATTATAATAACCTTGGTATATAGAGTGTTTCCAAGGTAGTGTCGACTACGATACTTTATGAAATACATGAACACCTATAATGTCTTATTTCCGAGATCAAGGCTTTTTCAAATTAACAAAGATTTACAAAGTTTTGACATAAAAAAACTGTTGATGTCTATGCATTAATCATGGTGCATATGAATCCAACGGTGACATATTTATC
Organism: Pissodes strobi; assembly: GCA_016904865.1. Classification (NCBI taxonomy): domain Eukaryota; kingdom Metazoa; phylum Arthropoda; class Insecta; order Coleoptera; family Curculionidae; genus Pissodes; species Pissodes strobi. The sequence goes on along the minus strand of MU183587.1, from coordinate 25,701 downwards.
TCTAACTTATCGGCATAGCTAGGCTCAATTTCCAGGCGATCACCGCCCCCCGCAGGCGATGACGCAGGCGCCGCCCGAGGCCCATTCGCCGCAATAAATACTTTTTTTCTGAGTACAAAAAATATTGGAAAAATTATCAGTATACAGGAAAAAGCAAAAAGTTAATTTTTTTCAATGGATCAGTCTATATACGAATTTATTTTTCGCTACCTGGTAAAATTCTAAGCATATTTTATGTATGATGTTATACCTCTAGAGCTAGTAGTTTGGGTTAGTTAAGCATATTTTATGTATGATGTTATACCTCTAGAGCTAGTAGTTTCACAGCTATAAACAGTTCAAAATGGGTACTTTAGCTACTTTTCACCTTGGTAGCAAGAAGATTATTAGAGATGGGGTAAAATGAATTTCACATTCTAATCTTAACTTTTCAAGAGCTATATGATGGTACTAACTGGCAAGCGGTACTATGGGTACCAAATCTGGTACCTCGGTAGGTACCATCAGTTAGCACCATCAGATAGTTCTTGAAAAATTAAGATAGGAATATGAAATTTTCCTTTTACTCCATTTCTAATAATCATCTTGCTACCAACGTAAAAAGTAGCCAAAGTACCGATTTTCAACTGTTTATAGCTGTGAAACTACTGACTCTAGAGGTATAACATCACACATAAAATATGCTTAGAATTTTACGAGGAATCGAAAAATAAATTCATATATAGAGTGATCCAATGAAAAAAAATACTTTTTGTTTTTCCCTATATACTAATAATTTTTCAAATATTTTTATACGCAGAAAAAAAAGTGATTTTCAATACCTACATAACCATACTTTTAATTTTTTTGGGAAACTTAAAATATAAAGGTTAAAGGGGGGATACATTATAAGGGATCACCCTGTACAAAAGTCATCAAACGCCTTATTCTATGTTCTAAGTTTGTTTTATCCTGAGTAGGCTATAACAATATAAACAAGCATCCGTTATTGCCTACTCAGGATAAAATAAAGTTGGAACATAGTATATTTGAGTGAGATTCCCCTCTCTCTCACTGTCTCAGTGTAAAACATGTAAAAATATGCTATTAAAACATTAGCTTCTAATTTCCAGACACCCTGTTTGGGTTAGTTGTTGCTTTAACAAGCATATTGCATTGGCGAGGTTTAACATCATTCCTATTTTGATATCATTTGGCTCTTTGATTACTACAACAAAAACTTCTTAATTAAAATTTTAAACGAAAACTTACAACTTACCCAGACATATTCAGCTGAAACATGTACGTAGATAAAATAAGAACGCAAAAAATGTCTATATTTCTTCCAAATTTACTAGCCCATTCAAAGCTATTGCACTGTTACGTCATAATTTCTGACGTCAAAAGAAAAAATCCGTACGTTTGATATACACTTGTACGTTATTTTTACACTAGCCAAAAGATGTCTCTGTACCTGTTTTCTGTTTTGGAGCAGCCTTTTAAGATCCTTTACAGGCGTAGCCGACTATATCAAAATCGGCCTCTCCTATTGGCCGATCCGCATGGCCCTCCGCTCGCTTCGTTCGCTACGGGGACTCAAGAAAAGGGCACTAACCAGGTGCTAACCCAATCTAACCCAAGACATACCCAAAATCAAGAAAAAAAGCTGTTTAGAAACATAATCTTTAAAAAAAAAAATAGAAAAAAGCAACGGGGTTCGAAACCGTGTTTTCCAGGTGGGACCCAACTATCTAAACCTCTACACCACGAGAGCTCTTGAGACAAAATGATTGCATCACGAAGACATATTGTAATACGAGATGGATCGACCAATAGGAGAGGCCGATTTTTATATAGTCGGCTACGCCTGTAAAGGATCTTTAAATGTTCCGAAGCACGTTCCGTTTTTATCAATTTTACATATTCATTTTCCGTTTTGCAAACTGCTACACTTTATTTCTTGGGAATTTTAATAATTATGAAAATTATTATACTCTCATAAATAGCAATGCAATTTTCGTCATTACTAGTAAAAGCCAAAATTGCATTATACGTATACATGGTAATTTTGTTGATCCAACAGCAGAAATTTATAAAAATAACGTCAATTATTTTATTGTTTGATATGTATAGATAGGTATTTTTGAATAAATAAAGCTTTTAAAAATATATGTATTCTCTGAGATAATCCCGAAATAGATTTATTTTATGATCTTTGTAATTGCAATATATGCTACAGTATTTTTCGTATACCTACCTATTGCATTGAATTTTTTAAAATGTGGGTCAATATAATTTATTAGTTTTATCAGAGTTATACTCTGGTATCATCAAATAAATAAATATTACTTACATTGTGCACAGCTTTCCAGGGTAAAACTGGCCTACCAGCATCTTTTTCACTTGTGAAATAATGAACTAATTTTAAAATAAGAGCTTGCTCTTTCTCACTAAACCGGTGGGGCATCTGAAAATGATTTTTAGGATCTCGTGACATATCTACTATTCCGCGATTTTTTTCTTTTCATTAGAAAGGGAGTGTCCTATAGAGTAGTTTAAGCCAAAAAATCGGAGGATCCGCCACATTTGAGCCGAAAAAATGATCCCAAAGTTCGAGTTTTGAGACAAATTTTCAGCACCACTTCACAAAAGCACTAGAAATATAGACAATACACACCTGAAAATCAATTATTCTCGGGTAAAAATATTAACCCGGAGACATTTGCGTAGAACGAGAGGCTTCCGTTTTGTCCCGGTCCTAATTTAAGGCGGCCCATAGCCCCATGAAACAAAGTAAAAATGTATTTGTAATTATAATTATTGTAAGCTAAGCATCCCTCTTTTTACTGTCAAATGTCACGAGTCACCATGGAAATAGATGTTTTGACGAAGGTACACTGTTGCCAGACGTTTGAGACTGAAAATATATGGGATCAACTTTCGCTTAGCTGAAATCAGTTATGTACGAAATATTTGTTTATTTAGTATAGAGCTACCTCCCCAAATACAAAATCATATTTTTTTTTTTCATTTTTTCGACTCTAGAATAACTGAAATCAAACACGAAAAGACGTTTCTGTTTTACATTATAAATATTTTTCTAAACATAATACCTCAAAAAACTTATTGCGGAAATAAGTAATTTTAATTTTTTGTCAGCATCTATGAATTTGTAGGTTTTTGGAAAATATTTAACCGCGCTGAATTAACATCACTGATTGCTTTTCTTTAGAATAAAGGAGTGTAATCGCAGCCCATCACCGCATGAAATTCAAGTAGCGATTTGGTCAATGATGATCCCAACTTTTCATATAACGCAGACACTTTGATATAACGCCGAGAATTTCCTGTACTCACATCCATCCAAATTTGCGTTGCTGCGATCCGACACTCCATATTTCCCAACATTATAATTAAGATGTCCGTGTCACAACATCTAATAAGCCGACTCATCCATCTGGCATACATGGTACATAATTTTGGTTTCAGCTTCCTCGTGCCCCATACATGTAAATTCTTCATTAATTGTCTGTTTAACAATACGATTTTCAACTTTATATTGATAGCAAAGGTCAAAATTCACATTTACAGTTTTGTCACCGATAACTAATATCATTTCCAGTTATGTCCAGTATTGTATTAAAAATTCCATTATGGCTTATTTAAATTTTGTATTTTTAAGAACCTTCGACATATCAGGCCTAACTTGTTTAGATCATGAATTATGAAAATCCTGTGCTTGTGAATTGTCACGTAATACATGCTCAGTATCTTTGATTGAAGGACAAAAATACTGATCAAATATCACATCTATACCTTTAGCTTAACTTTTTACCAGAATTTGCAGTATGCGTTTCGCAACATCACCAAATGTGCGGGGAAGGGCTTTCAAAGTTCGCAGAAAGAACAATCGATCCACTGTAAGGGCATCTTGTTGCCATTCTGGTTGTGAACTTGTGATCTTTTCTTAAAACTTTTCATTAACGTAGACTTATCTGCTGTATTAATTGTCCCATCGATATGACAGAAAGAAAGCAGCCCTGACGTTATAGGGTTTCTTGATATTGCTGAAAGTAGCCACAACATTTTTCTTAATCAGCTCGATAAAACGTAACCAGCTTTCATTTATACATACGTTTATATTTTATCATGTACTTAAGTAATGTCCCGAATGTCCGAGGTAATCCATAAATTAGTATTTAATTATATTTTATGCAAACATAAAAGAAATACTTTCTCGTCCATTTTTAATTTTAATAACTGAAAGTTGGATTAGATACTTATACTTCAGGGAAAACGAGACAATCATCCAAGCATTCGGAAGTGCTGAACAACATATTCCACATTAGAACTTATCTGCAATCAGCTGATAGTAAACGATCTCCTCTGTGGTTTTTCTTTCCGAAAACCCTCAAAGCAATTTAAAATTCCGATTGTGGCAATCCAGCGGCACGTCACTGGCGCACTAAGGAATATATTACCATTGATGCCATCTCATGCATCATGATAATAAACATACAGGGTTTTAAAAAATGCAAATGGCAAATGTCTCTGAAATGCTTGATTCATGAAATGACCCTAGGTCACGTCGTTTTTATTTTAATTATAAGCATATCTTAAAAAATTTAATTTTACTCTGCAGGATGTGCTTAAAGAGCATAGGAATTATTATCAACTGTGGTTTTATAAATTTTATCTCCTAAATAGTTTTTCGTAGGAGCGGCTTGAAAAAATTACTAAAATAAAAAAAATTATGCCTCACTTTTATAAGCACAAAACTGAAGTGAAACTTCTGAAGCAGATATAAGGAATTGGGTTTGAAAAATAAAAAAGGCTACATGTTCTGAAAAATTCAACCCTCCAGCTATTCATGCTTAATGAGGAAGTGTCCTGAAAAATTAAACTGATTATTTTTTATTGCAAACCATTGAACAGTGGAAAAAATCGATATGTATTTTTTTATTTCCACTAAAGATGATTATTACGAGAGCTATGCCAGTAATTAGTTTTGTATATATGGATATACTAAACATGGTGCAGCGTAAAAATTTATGTGCATTGTGACGTCATAAGCACATTTCAAGGCGCTGTATCTGCCTCATTTCTTGACTTATGAAAAAAAAAGAAAAAACACGTGGCCGCTAATTTTTCATAGGCTATCGAAATCAGATATATAAAAAATAAGAAATTTCCTCATTAAAGGGGCGTTTTACTTTGATAACCGTTTCAACTGTGATATGCATTTCACTTTGATAAGCGTTTTATTTTTTCTGACTTTACCCTCGCTAAAGAAGTTTCACTTCAATAATAACTGCTTTCGAAAGCTATATATTTCACACGCCGTGTGAAAAGTCTGACTTTCATGTGGCAAAGTATAGGTACGTTTTAGGCGGCTACCTTCAGTGTCTGGACAGTTCCAACACTTCCAACCAATTTCAAATGTTTTTTGTAATGACGGGTATTGTTTAATCTAGTATTGAAACGAATCCTCCAAAAATTCGCAATAGTTTAAAAGTGAAAATATCTATACAGTCGAATAAAAAGTGTAGTGTGCAACGCGTGTGAAATTAAATTTGCTATTTTCAACACTTGTCACATAATATGCTGTTCAACACTTGTTGCATAATATGCTGTTACAATTTTTAATTTTCTTCAAATTATTTAGTATATACGACATAACACATCCTCCTCATGGTGTAAAAACTGATCTATGTTTTTGGACATAAAATTATATAAATTTATTTTTTAATTAAGAAAGTTAAAATAAATTGGGCTGAAATAGTATCCAACTTAAGTCTAAAGGCGGATTTCCACCAAACGGTCAAAATCACAACAAAACAGCAACTCTGTCGATTTCCACAAAATAAAAACTTGACTTTTCCTAATAAGAATCATTGTGTAGACTTTGTGTCGCTGGCGACTGTTTTCGTCAACAACAAAATGTCCCGTCGGCAGGCGGAAAAATCAAAAGGTTTCGGCGTTTTGTCTGAGTTTTTACAAACAGAGTTCGCATGGTAGAAACGGCCAGCGACAAGAAACAAGAAGCAACTTGTCTGTAATTTGTGTTCGGTTTATACATGTTTGGTCCCAGAACATTTAACGAGTTCTCAAATTCGGGATTGGACATTCTTACAAAATTATGAAACGATGACCTCAGTTCTCCATTTATTCCTATGTCATCATTTATCAAATCTGTCATCATTTTATCAGTCCCATAATCTATTTGTCGTCTTAAAAATGATCTCATCCAGTATCTTTCGCTCTTGCTCAAAAGGTTCGATTAAAAACGCCATTATGAATACATCGTCTGGAGAAGCCATGATGAAAACTGTTCGTCTAGTGGAAACCACAGAAAATATATCACAACAAAACACGCGACTCGGACTAGTTTCAGTCTCTTTGATGGAATTCGAGTTTCGATTTTATTTTACCAATCCAAACTAAAACTAGTTTATTGTTTCTGTTTTTGAAAACGAAACTAGTTGCAAGCGAGGCCGTTTGGTGGAAATCCGCCTTAAGCGAAATCTAATGCAAAATTAAAATCGATGCAAATGTAGGTAAACCACGTAAGTAAAGCAGGAGGTGAAACATCAGTAAAATTATTTGCTTGTCTCATTGCCAACCATCGTCACTTATGGGATAAATTTATGTATGCAATAGAATACTTCACTTAATTTTATATAGTTTACAGAACAAATTTGATAATCATTTAATGGTACTAATCATAATAATGCTTAAGCAGGACTAAACCGTATATGCGTAAAATGTGATCTTCAATTAATTAATAAATTAAAACAAACATTATCTAAGAACAAGAAGGATGAACAAAATATAATCCAAAGAGCCAGATGCAAAAAAATTATGTCAAACTTAGAATAACTAGCAAACATAATTGGATGGTATTATGCAACGAGGGATTATCCCGCATTTATTTGTATTTCAGATAATTAACATGAAAGTTTAACCAATTGCAAAAAAATTATTTCTTCCTATTAACTTATCATTTGTATAAATTTCTATAGAAAACCTCCCCGTTAAACTGACATACCAAATGAGAAGAGAAAATCCATTTTTGACAGAAAAAGAGGCAAAGCGGTTAGATCGTTGATGCGCAACCAGAACATGAATAATTGTGTTTTGCAACAAAATTAGTCCAATAATATTATTTATTTTTTAAATTAGGTGTCAGCAAAATGTATATTATGTATGTATTGTTTATGAGATAATATATTGATTGTGTACAAAATTAAGAAGTATATTTAGTTTGGAGCAAAATATCAATTATTTAAATGAATACCTGCCTAAGTGTCTTCTTAACAACTTCCGTCAATATTAAAATATAAATTGACACCAAATCCTTTAACATCTTCCTGCAAACTTTGCCTATCTACAAATTTTAAGAATCCATTAAAGGATTTCTTATCTTGAGGTACAAGTTTCACAATTTTCTTTGGATCCTTTATTTTTTCTAGTGGCAAAGCTGTTCTTTTGGTCATAGAACAGGCAGTTCTATTTGTTAATACAGGTCTTCGGCCCTTCCCTTCCATTTCAAATATCAACTTCGCCATATAGGGAGTATGTTGTATGGTTTTTAATAAATAATACGGTAGGTTCTCTTTTTTTTTTCAATGCAATTTCGTGTACTTAAGTCAATTAGTAATGTCTTTGTTACTGTCATACCTACGGTTTGTAACAGCCTTTTCAATGGTGCTCACAGATATCATATCCAGATATTCCATACGATTAACCATAAATTTATTTCGACTGCAACAAGATCTCGTAACATTTATACATATGCTTGAACCTGACAGGAGCAAATTGAAAATTATTTGTTCTGTATTTATTCCATTTATTCCTTGAAGAAATATTTCTTCACTGAAGTTTGCTATTTTTTCTATCTGTCCTTGATTGATCAGAGATCTTTCTTTCTAAGGTTTAAAATTTCTTTTTCCATAAAAGGAAGCAGTGGCGGCTCATCCTATAAAGGGTGATTTTCACATACGAGCTGTGCTGTGTTACGATTGTCCTCCGACCGTCGCCGTCGAAACACGGTCATAGCACAGTCCTTTATGTGAAAATGTAAATATGGGCTTCAGTGCGTTTCATATGAAACATACAATTTTTTGTTGTAAAGTTAAAACGGCAAGGTAGGTTCACGGTCGGGTGCACGATCGTCATGCGAAAATCAGCCCTAAAGCAACTGAGGCTGGACCTCACATGTAAAAATTACAATATAATCAAGAATTTTGAAATAAGTTTATATAAATATAAAACGTTTTTTGGCTAATTTTCGATCATAAAAGTATAAAAATACAATCAAAGTTTTAAATATTATCTCTTAACTGCTCAAATCGTTGCCCGACTGCATAACATAGATGTAGTAAGCCCAGACATTTTTGCTTCATACGCTTCATATGTTGTCTGTATAGTACTACGCTCCCCACCCGTTCAGTTGCACAATCAATCAGCGCATTTCAGTAGTCATATGAAGCACACAAATTTGTGCTTGTTAGGTATTATTTATAACAGTAGCTTGCATGTTGCCCTTATTTTTGAACAAGGAGTTTTTATTTAAATCGTTCTTTTTTCAAAACATAAACAACAAGCCAGAAATGATTGATAAATAAATGATTCCTGTTTCATGATGTATTATAAAATTTAAGGCACAACAATCAAAATAAAGAATAGGTAGGTACTACAATCCCTTCTTTCATAGTATTATGGGTAGGTGCCCATTTGAAACTTGGCAGTTTTATCACAGTTTAAGACAGCTCGATCACTCCTTTGATATTCTCCTAAATGCCGGATTTTTTTTTGCGAGCGGTCGTAAATCACACTGAACCACCGTTATTTTATCGCTTTGAATACATCTACGAGAAACGATCAATAACTGAATTAGTTGCTTTAGGTATTTATATTAATAATTGGGAGTATTCGGCAACAAAGTGGTAATTGCATAAATCCTGCCCCAATCCAATTTTATGAAACACCAATGTAGTATTAGAAAAAGTAATGAGATGGCACCAAATGAAGAAGTAGCTATTACCCTTCCAGATTATGATTATCGTCGCTTACTGTTCAAAATGCTTTTAGATATGTATGTGGTTATCTGCTGACAAAAGGCTTACTCTTACAAATACTCGTACGTTGCGTATCTTTCTCGAAACCAACAGAAACTCTAGATAAGACATTACTATTCACACTTTAAAGCATGCGACACCGAGAGCAATTATTTTGGAAACTTAAATTCGCCGAATTAACAATAATTCATTTATTATGTATTCCAATTAGAAAAAATACTTGTGAATTATTTTGATAAAATATCTGTAAAAGAAAATTTGACCAAAACATATCTTAAAGAAATGAGCTGCATGCCTTTTATCCATCCATGTTCGGACTTCCCTTTATTTTATACTGTAAACATTTTAAAGACTATTTCATACCATTAAAAATTAAAAGACCCATAGGAAAATGACTATTTTACCCCACCTTTTGGTCTATCTTAATAAATAATTAATGAATAAAATAAAAATAATTGAATTTTATTTATTCCATTTTAGAATTTCATTTCAATTACCGAAATTCACTTTCCCATTCTCTCTCTCACACACACACTTATGTCCAGAAATCAAGATATGTGTTTCAGTTGTGTGTTCAAATTTGCGTTTCATTACTTTTCCGATAAAAATTTTTAAAACCCTCAATATCAAAATATTTGTCGAAAAAATTAAACGTCACATTCATCAACACTGCAGTAAACAGAATGAGTTGCTTGAGACGCCATTCCCGAAACAATCTCCAAAAAGTAACGTTTCAACACACACTCTAATAGCGTTGACTGATACTCAGCCAACGCTAATAGTTATTGTTCTGAATTCTATATATTTGCTCACCGTGTACAACGTTCCGTAAATACGTAAGCTTAAAATCTTAGGACACCGCGCACCAAACCACTTAATTACCGTTATTAGTTATTAGTTTTGTTGCTTCGGTCGCGCAAGCAACACGCGTCTCAAACGGCTCTCCGAAAACACTCAAAAGTGAAGTGAGGTAACAGCATAAGCTAACGACAAAAGCAGCAGCACTATACTTTTAAAAATCGTTTAACGTTGGCATGCCAGCGTAAATAAAATCGTTTAACGTTAGCGCAACCAAGAAAGTGGCGGCATGATCGTACCAAGAGTGCATACATCTCGCCACTTTGGAAGAAACTACTTAGCGGAGTAAAATAACGAGGAAAAGTAGTCAAAAAATTTGTTTGAGGTATAACCAGTTCAGACCATTAAAATATGATTACATATGTTCCTGGCTATATGAAATGGGTGATTACGACTTTTTTTATAGGTTCAGACTTTATTTATAGCTGAAACCGTCGAAAATTTTAATAAATAAGTTTGCCCACTTTTTTATACATAACACCTCATAACTCTGGAAATACTCCGTATATTAAAATAATTTTTCTTGAGATGATATATAACATTTAAGCGAAGACAATAGTCATAATGTTTTCATTGATTTTTATTGTCATTTTTTTTTAATGGTATGTGAACTTGAAAGTTTATATTTTGAATATGCTTCTTTTCGACCAGTGACAAACTTTTTTATTTTTGAAATTTTCTGTATGTCACCAGCCTAAAAGTTTTAGCCAAAAGTACAAAAAAGTTATAAAAAAAACTCCAGTCCTCTAGGTGTAATACTTTTCGAGTAATCCACCCTCCAAAGCTGCACATAATAAAAAATAGTTGCTTCCGCGCGCGCTCACTGCAGTCCGTATATCGTTTAGTTAACGTGCCGCTTTATATAACATAATATTATGTAAATGGTTATCATGTTAATTGGCGATATTGTATTTCTTGTTTCATTTTTGCTTCATTGTAAGTAATGTTTTAAACAAAATATATGTTTATAGTTATAGTGAAATGTCTACTGCCCTATAACAATGTTATTCAAAATTAAGCAATTTTATATAGTACCTTAACTTGTACAGTTTCAATATAAACACAATAATCATTTAAGTTATTCGACTACCTCAATATGTACATTTATGAAAAAAAAAATCGTTTAATAAATATGAAAAAAAAAATCACTTAAATATAATTTAGTAAAAATCTTCAACTTCAGAATCGGACGAGCATTCTTTGGCAGTAAGTAGTCTATTATCGCACGCATATTTGTAGTCGCCGCAACACTTAAGTCCTTGTGAAACACAAGAGCACCTATTATTATTACAATTTTTATCAGAACACCAAAACAATAGAGTTTTTCCCACAACATCTGGTACTGGATCCTCTAACGAGAAAATTGGGGGCCATGATTAATTTTCAAAAGTCTATCCATAGTTACTGGGATTCTCGAATGTCACTTTGTTTACGTGGCTACTGTACCATATTTTTAACTGATATATACATTTAAAATAAACATTTTAAACTATTAGTTATACTTAAAAATAATACAAAAATTATAGACATTTCAGAGTTTACCTTTTTAGATGTTGTTGGAATGCCTCATCCGTTGGAGGTAGTTCTGATGCTGGCCGATTTGTAGTTCGTGTTAACTTATAACGTGATTCGTTAAGGTTGCGAATTCCTGGCACATTGTTCTTATACAAAAACAGAATATATTGCTGACATACATCAATAGCGTCTTTTTCAGAAAGTTCTGGAAGCTTCTCGAGGTCTTCCAACTTGTCGACATGTTTACACAAAACATCAAAAGCCGTTTTTTTCCCTATTTTGTAAAATGCATTCGTTGTATCGCAACCAGTAAGACAGTGAACGGCTAATAATTTTTTACAAACTTTTTGTCCAATATTTGCTACAATTTGGGACAAAGGCACAAAGTACGTACTTGTATATTATATACTGCGGCCCAATTGCATTAATACGTTATGTTCGGTCATATCAGGAATTATACAGTAATAATGAATTAGCAAAATTAAAATATCAGTATTTACAGATTTTACTAAAATCGAATTGCAACTTGGAAGATCATTTAAGACGTGAAGTATTATTCTGGTATCTGCGTCTTTTTGGTTACTATTTAATTTTTCTAAACTTTGCGTAATACCGTTTCTGGTTATCAGAAAACAACTTTCAGTATTTTTAAATCCTCCTGCTATTATTATTTCTTCCTCATTATCAAGTATAGATGGTCCCTTTTCCAAAAAATAGTTCGCTAAATAATTTAATAATGATTGCTTATTTGAAAAAGACATTATAAATTCTTTAAATTTCGGAACTTTTCGAGCACCGGATACTTTAAAATCCGCAGTAAAATCTCCACGTCTTTTTCTTTCGGCATTTTTTAATGAATTTGAAGAGTAAGTATCAAACACCAAATTTATCAGTTTTGCTTTGTGTTTTCGTCCTTCCCTTAAAATGTTAGTAACAGATATCTCTGCAAGGTCGCTAAAAGTAATGAAAGACGCAGCAACTAATTCTTGCACAGATACCATTCCGTCAATAATAATTGAATCTACGGCGGGACATTTGGTGCAAAACTTTCTATTTTTCTTGCTAAATCAGATTTTGCCGTCTTCCTCATCGTACCATCCTCGTGAAATAAAGATAGTGGAACCAATATTAATTCGTGCGTTAATATATCTGACAGGTCTAGCCCTTGAAAGCCTGACAAAGCTAGTCTGTGCTAGACAAAACATATAAACCCAAAACCTAATGCTGAAACATATATTGCGTTTTAGCGGGAGCGTTTTAAAGGGTCCTGTTTGGCGGCAATATGTTATCGCCGCGTTCTGTCGCTGCGTCTTGACCGCATATGTGTAGACTGTTCGATTTAAAATTATTGGTTGTCCTCATCCCGCCAAACAGGACCCGTTAAAACGCTCCCGATAAAACGCAATGTATGTTTCAGCTCTTAGGTTGGCGTGGCCGCCCGGCCGGGCGCCCGGCTCTGCAGTCGCCGCGCATGAATATCAATAAATATTTCAAAAACTATACTTGATAATTGATTGCGGTTTTTTTTAAAAACTTCTTTGTAGTTTTAGCTAAAACTTTTACGCTGGTGACACCTAGAAAATGTTACAAATAAAAAAGTTTTTCGCTGGTCGAAAAGCAGCTTATTCAAAATATAAACATTCAAGTTTATATACAATTTAAAAAAAATAAGAACAAAATCCAATAAAAATATTATGACTGTGGTCTTTGCTTAAATGTTATTTATCCTCTCAAGAAAAATTATTTTATTATACAGAGTATTTTCAGAGTTATGAGGTGTTATGTATAAAAAAGTGGAAAAATTGTTTTATTAAAATTTTCGACTTTTTTAGCTATAAAAAATGTCTGAACCAATAAAAAAAGTCGTAATCACCCATTTCATATAGCCAGGAACATAGGTAAACATATTTTAATGGTCTGAACTGGTTATACCTCAAGAAAATTTTTTTGAAGAAGGAAGCGACTTTTTATTTGTATTTTACTCCACTAACTACACAATCCAGGAACAGCATGGATATCCAAGAAGTCACAGGCGGCAGGGAAGACTGCTTCGAAACTCCGACGGCCTGAACTCAAAGGAGACCAAGGAAATACCAGTGACAAAAATAGTGAGTAAGAAACAACGAGCACACATACCCAAAGCACAATACATATCACAGCTTATTGAAATCGATTCTTCAAAAATCGAGCAGCTTCAGGTTGAAAACCGAGTGCTGCGACAAACAGTCCAAAATCTCAAAGCAGATCTCTCAAAATGCAATGACTTAATAATTGAATTAAAAACTCAAAACCAACATCTTGTAAATCAAGTCAGAGGTCAGAGCAAAATGATCGCTGATTTGCACAGCGAAAATAAAGCTTTTCAGGAAGAAGTAAGAGTGTATTTTAATAAGCAACAAGCACAAAAGATAACAAAATGCAATCACAAAAACAGCCGTGGCCCATTCCGTAACTACAGTACAAGAGGACGAAGAGATGGAAGTCTCTTCTGACTCTTCAACCAAACCAGCCAGAAAACCATCCCCAGAGGAGTTCCCTCCTCTGAAGAAACCAAGCAGGGACCCAGATCCTCAAGTACATATCCCAACAATTATTTTCAAACCTCTAGCCTCTTTAACTAAGAAGCAAGGCAAGGCCATCCATTCAGCTCAAACTCAAGCTGAGAAATCGGCAGTCAAGATCCAAGCCACCCCTGCCCAAACTTCAGTCCCAAACAATCCAGATGTGGTACCGATAGTCATCAGGTGCCCAGAACATTGGACTAAGATTTATCAGAATCTGACTCATCTCAAGTTCAATTTTGCTAATATGAAAAAATCAAAACTGGGGATCCAGAATACCCCCAACTCTCCAAATGATCACAGAAACATCACCAAATATCTCAAGAACAAAAAATACCCTTTCCATTCTTATTTTCTACCAGAAGATAGAATGTTAAACATCATAATTAAGGGACTTGATAACAAAATATCATTAATAGATATTAAAAACCATATCGAAGACAGGGGCTACCACCAGAGGGAGCTGTACTGGCTCAGAACAGGTAAGAGACGTCAGTTTGTTACTGATTGTGTGAAGGTACTCCTCCCTCAATCGGACATCAAAATCCTTGATGTGGAAAGAATTAACTTCTTGCCTGTAACGATTGAGCTTCAGAGAGGAAGCTTAAATAAAATACATTCACAATGCCATAATTGTCAGCAGTTTGGGTTAGTTTGGACACACAATTTCAAACTGTATTGCCAAGCCTGTGTGCCATAGGTGCGCAGGCCCGCATTTTTAAAAAGAATGCACAAAAACAACAGAGACCCCAGCAAAGTGCTGTAATTACGGAGGGGAACACTCGGCAAATTATTCACTCTGCACCAAAAACCCTAACTTCAAAAAACCACTACCTCAAACAAGACCAGTAAGCAATAACATCACATACGCTCAGATCACGCACCCGCAACAAGAAACCAAACTAATCAACACAGTACCAAAAAATACAACTAAAAACACAAAAAATTACACAAATACGAATACGACGCAGCAATCTAACGATTTAATTACTTCCTTAGCAATGTCCGAACAGGACATAGTAGTAAAAATTAACAGAATGACAGACTTAATAAACAGCAACCCAACACTGAAATTATTCGCTAATTTCAGTGGCTGACTCGCATTCATAAAGAACACTCACGCACTTAACAAGAACACAGATAAAAAATCAAAAAACCCCAAAAACATAATAGCATATCATTCTTATCTTCAAAATTTAAAAAAAATCAAATTTCTCAAATTTTTCAAAATTTTTTCAAAGTTTCTAAGAGGTTCGTTCTTTTCGAAAAATTAAAAATCTCAAAGTTCCAAAAACTTTCAAATTTCAAACTAAAATTTTCAAAATTTTTCAAACTTTTAAACTCAAAAATCACAAATATACAAGAATGATCTAAATAACAGCTGGGGACGAGAGCATCGCTGATGCCCTAGGCCGGGTTCCCACCTAAAAAAGGGGGTGTACAGGAGTTAAGGAACTGCACGGGGTAGCTCGCCGTATGAGCTCCATGCGTAGAAATAGGGTCAGGGGGTAACACCCTGCGTATCACGTGCAGTTCCTTCCTGGGGTGGCCGATTTGGACTTGCGGAGAAATCTGCATAATCCAAATCGGTCAGCCTGACCTAGGTGTCTACAGCGATTCTCTCGTCTGCTCAAATCGCAAAAACAAGCAACACTCGTTCCAACACTAACGGCTCCAAGGCGTTCAAAGCGTTCCTCCACCACGGCTCTTCGAATCCCAGAACACACACTCAAGATCAACTCAACAAATCTCACTAACTCAAATTAGCAAGGACCACGACAGTGCAAGAGTGCCACTAGAGCACTAGCACAATGAGAAACTACATTGACTACTACCAAACCATTTAGAAGTGAACTGCCGTCCAACCCTTAGAACCGGCAGTTTAGTGGTGAGGGATGCGCGTCGGCAAGAGGAAAATTTATTGCTCGAATAGCCAAGGGCTTGGACTATTTAGAATATCTATAGACTCTGGTTTTATCGCCAAATTCCTCATCTCATCTCTTTTCTCTTTTCTTCTTGAAGGATCTAGTGTCGTATCAGGTGTCAGGTCGTCAGATACTTATTCCTAATTATAATTAGATCACGTCAGTTACGATTGAATTGGCGCGTGCCGATCAGTGGGTGGTTAATTTGGTTTTCTTTGCGATTTTAGATTTTCAAGGTGGAATTTGTTCTTTGAAAACTAATAAATAATAATGCAGTATTGCCATATCCGAGGCCATATCTATCACCAAGGTTTTGTTTATTAAAACTCGGGCTGAAAAATCCCCCTCATGATATTGTTCTATCTTTTCTTGAAGCTACTCTCTCGCGACGCCGCGATGATCTGAAGTGCAAAAGCGGAAAATTTCGGAGAGTCGACTAACACCGAAAATATCGGCAATTTTTAGCGAAAAAAGGGTGGGTCGTCGGGATACTTCGCAAACCTTTCAAACTTCCAAGTACGAATGGTACGATAATTACAAATGGCTTTGCGGAAGTTTATATAAACAGAGTTTGTATTGCTTGAAAACGCTCGTTTAAAATTAATTTTATTCAACGCTTATTAATTAGTTATTTAATAGATGTCACACTTACTTTGAGAAAACAAGAACTGGCTTCTCGGGGACATGATGCAAGTTTAGAGTCGTTAAATGGCGCCAATTTTAGAGAGGTTTTTAGATGGCTAATTAAACGTAATCAAGACCTTACACAGAGCATAGCGAAAAATTTAGCAATATTTTTACCGGGTACTCTAAAACAATACCAAAGTAATTATTTTTTTTGTATTCATCAATATTTGACAGATTTTTTAAAAATGAGGTTAATGGTAAAGAATGTCTCTTTTCGATGTAATGGCAGATACAACAGATTTTGTGTATTTTTTTATGTTAGCGAAAATCAAACTGCAAATACTCTTTACAATTTGATGGAAAACGTGTTGGAGCCATATAATTTCAGGGAAAGATCTCAGGCTCAGTGTTATGTCTGGCAAGCTAAATGGCCTTCAAGCAAAGATAAAATCTTTTGCACCCTTGGCTTATTCACCCATTGCTGTGCACATAGGTTAAACCTTGTGCTGCAGCAAAACACTAGACAAACAGGTAAAAGTCCATTTTTTTGTACTTTGTTAGGTATTCCGAACTAATGTCCAAACATCTAAACGCGGCGGTATGAGGGTAAATCTCGGCAAATGGGACGGATATATGCAGGCGGATGTGACATCATAACGATGCGCAGTCTATTTAAGCCTTTGTGAATCGTGTTTGTAAGGCCGTAATATAGGCAACTAATTTCAAATAAGTGGTTGCCTATATTCAGGTGTGACGCGGCAAATTCGGCAAGGGGATTTTAAAATATTTTTAAGACTTTGACT
Organism: Pissodes strobi; assembly: GCA_016904865.1. Classification (NCBI taxonomy): domain Eukaryota; kingdom Metazoa; phylum Arthropoda; class Insecta; order Coleoptera; family Curculionidae; genus Pissodes; species Pissodes strobi. Next base: position 8,353 of record MU183587.1, on the reverse strand, counting down.
TTGTTGTTTTAACCAGAATCCATTACGAAATTTTTAAATGCACAGATTTACGTTTTCAAATCTGCAAACTAAAGTACTAAACATAAACATAAACTACTGTTCTAATCAAATCAAAATCGCTGCTCAGCGAATTTCTGACCTAAGAGACGAAGAAAAATTTAAGGTTTTTTAATCAGGCCAAAAATAAAACTGGATTTAAAAGAAAACGAAGCAAAAGTGACAATGAGTTAGAAATATTACTAAGCTATAAAATGTTGTAGTACGAAATTATAGGTTCCATTTCCTTTCAGTTAAGTACTCGTTTTAATAATCTTCACGATTTAGATTTTCCTTTCGTTAATATATTCTACCGAATATGTAGGTGAAGAATTTTCCCGAAAAATCGTTTGATTTTTTTATTTAAAATGTATCCACATGTTTTTGAAAAAGGCCGCCTGAAAAACGAGCTTAGTATTTTGTATAGGGACGAATAATTTTGTATGTTAAATGTTCAACAAGTATTAGAAGTAATATACAAGGAATTTAAAATTATCTTTCGGAAAACATACCATCCGTTTCGCTAAGTGCTAACTGTTCCAGCAACAAGTGCGTCGGTAGAAAGAAATTTTTCGTGTCTTAACCGTCTTAAGCGCATTAAAACGTATTTAAGAAATACGATGACATAAGAGCACCTAATGGGTTTATCAACAATAGCTATAGAAGAAGGAAGTGTTAGTGAGAATTTCTAGTTTTATGAAGACATTATAAATAAATTTGCAAACTTAAAAAACAGAAATGTTATAGATAATTATTATATTATTTTTATTTTATTTTCTTGATTAGAAAACTATTTTGTGTTTTTGCAGTTAGGTAGATACATATTTATTTCATTCAACAGGGTAAAAACAGATATTTTGCTATAAAGGTATACCCATAAATATTTATATATTTTAATTTCTTTTATTTTTGTCCATTAGAAATTTAAGACTTTTATTTATTTTATGGTTTTAGAAGGGCTATTGGCCATAAAAAAGGTCAAAGCGTTAGAGAATAATACCTCAGGTATAAGTAATTGGGTGACGTGGAAACGTATTCTTTTTTTTTTGGGCATGTTTTCATTTTTAGCGTCGATTTCCTTGAAATAATTAAAGTTATAGGTATTTCTTGTATCATAAAACAGGCTTGATTTTTGCGTGGCCCAAACCCAAACCCTCATCCAAATCCAAACCTAATTCAAAACTCAAACCCAAAAAACGTTTTCGCCTGCGGGCGGCGCTAAGCCTCCCTCGCTTTTCCTAGTGGAGCCTGCGCTCATATGTTTACCTACAACGAGCCGCCACTGAAAAGAAGTCCATTGTGTTGGCCATCAATAATTGGGTTCTTGGAACTGGAATATCCAAAAATATTCTAACCCACAGTTCCAGAACGGAGTTGTTGTGAAATTTACAATAGTGATACATCTCTCACTGTTAGAAATGTATGTTTGCTTTTCATCGTGGATTTAAAGGGCATTTACTGTGTTTCGTTGCAACTGATTCTAGGACGATTACCGATTTTCCTGCTCCTTGTGAAGTTTACAGTCAACAAGGTAAGTACAGAATTAATAACACAATATTTCTAGGTCACAAGGCATAACCTAAAGTGTAGTTTGTCACCCAAATTATTATGTTGTTACTATTAAAATAATATGCATATTATAACATTTATTGTATGGGAATGAAATGCTGAATCCACAAAACCTAATTAACTCCTTGTTACTTGTTACTATTAAATAATATGCATATTATAACCTTTATTGTATGGGAAAGAAATGCTGAATCCACAAAACTTAATTAACTGAAAGACACCGCCTGGATATTTAAAAACATATAATTACTTTGAATATCATGTGGCTTAAACCATTGTTGAAAAAAAGCATATATGTATATTATTTAATTGTAAAAACCATTATGAGAAAAAAGCCTGGCAATATGTTTTTGCAGGATAAATAACTACTCCAGAGGCCAGAAGGCTAGTGTAGGAATCGAAAAATCCTGATCATGCTCCAGCTAACCATTCTTAATAATAGGTGCGCACGCGTAACGATATAAGTAAAATCATCCTCGCTGCTCGTGCATGAACTTGTAATAAACGTTTCTCAAGAATAATGTAATTTTTGAATAAGTGTGGGTTAGAAGGTTGTTGCGTAATATCGTCCAATTATTATTCTTAATGTTTTTATATTAATGAAAATTACCATACCTATCTGTTAGAATTATGTTATAAATTTTAGAAGACTCAACCTTCCCAAAAAAATAGATTTGATGACGAGATGATGTGGAATCACATTCAATGTGACCCAACTTTACACCTTTTAAGTTTTTTTGTGAAAATATTTAAAAGAAAAAGTTTCTTTTCCGATTGGAAATGTAACAAGAAGCATCTCAGCCCAAATTTTAGGAAATTCCTCCAATCGTTTTTTTGCCTTTATAGCCCAAACTAACCCATCCTTTTTTTTGCCTATGAACATGCTGAAAATGTAAATATGTTCTATATTGTTGTGGAGGATCCATTCTTACCCTGAAACTAGGTACAAATTTCATAAGGGTCACTAAACTTGCACTTGTGCAGTTTACATCCTTGAGCCGGGCCCGAAGTGGCTCTATAACAATCCAAACAAAATTTCAATCATTTGTGGAGCAAAAGGCAATCAATTCCAGGGTAACATGCTGAAAGTTGTCACAATTATGGATATATTTAGAGCATGTCGACTTAGACTTCAAATAAGTCCCTATAATGATATCACACTGGAAAAATTAGTGAAGAAAGCCATACCCCATAATTAATCTGTTTTAATTTTATCATCCGTATATTGTGTCACTCTCGTGATAAACGAAAAGGGGTTGACATATTAAAAAAAGCCTAAACATTTTAAAATCAAATCAATTTAAAGATTATGCTTACATTTTTCTGACAAATATGTGGTGTCATTTTTAGCCAGTGTAAAAAATTTGAAGTCATATTCATTTATGCCAAAATATTTAGGATTATATCTATCTAGATAATTCCCACTCTAGTTTAGGTTCACATGTTGTTTTCATTTCACATAAACAAAACTTTAATATCTGACTAGCAACTGAAGACGAAGGAATATTCGAGTAAAATTCCAAAATAAGATAAATCATCAAAACCCTTTTAAATAGAAGGCCTTTCTATTTAATGTATATTTTAAAGGGAGTAGGATTTAGCTTATGAGAAAGAGCACCTGAAATATGCCAATATTGAAAGCGAATGAGAAGTCGCCTTCCTTAGTCAAAAGCCAAATTTTCGCGAATAAGACGCGATAAGCAGCTTACAGCGGTGCATTTTTGCGAATAAGTCATGGCGTCACGCTTAAAGACGCTTTAAGCGGAATCTCGCGGCCTCAAGAGGACGCCAGAAAATTTGACAGCGGTCGGAAGTGGGGAGATGACACAAATGACAGTTTAGTTAATTGTTTGTTTATGTTTATTTTTACTGATTTGGCTTGCATATTCGAAAAAGCAAAAAGAAGTCCTCATTTAAGTATTTATTATTCATCTATTCTTCACAATATACACTCCGATAATGATGTTCTCTTTCATATATAGAAAAATAAATTGCTGTGCTGGTAAACAAAATCGTTTTTTTTAAACGTGCATCAAAACGTAAAACTCTAGATCTTTACTGCTTTTATCTTAGATAAATAATATTTCGCTATTATTAATTTCACTTACTTTAAACAATAAATAACTGTTATTCCTACAATTACTAAAAAACACGGCTAAATTTTAGGTTACGAGAAATGTCATTACGTCATGCTTGTAAAACATTCATTTTTGCGAGCAAATAAGTCATTACGTCAGGCTTTAAGCTGCTTAAAGACATCTTTGAAGACGTGATCTCGCCAAAATATGCCTTAAATATTTTAAAAATGAAACATTGCATTTATAATCACTACTTGTCACATTGGGCATCAATTATAACTTCAATTTACTGGTGACTAATAAGATATCTATTGAAAGAACTTCAAGAAAATAGAGGAACTAAATGTTTTTTTTTTTCATGAAACCTATAGATTTTGTCACAAAATCTGCTAGTTATACATCAAATGGTTTCCCTATCGCACCGATCCTACGTTCCCAAGAGAAAATAGAAATATATTCATATTAACTATTCTTAGTTAGTTTCATACCAACTCTTCAATGTGATATAGTTTATTTTTATTTATTAAATGTTGTTCTGATAATGATTTGCTATGATATTTGAACCATTTGCGGAGGAGCGTCCAAATGACTGAGCAAATGTTACCCTGACTACAAGTTAAAAGTCTGTTTTGTCAACTTGATGTGTACTAGAATTTAAATTCCATCATAATCATACACGTTTCGATATTTATAAATAGGAAGAAGTTCCAGACAATAGTCCAGTTACTTCGAAATCTGTATCTAATCGGAAATTCAGAAGCAGCGTCATGAGTATAGATTCCCTGGATCTAGCTAAGCGGAGGATAAGCAAACCAATCGAACACACATTTGATAAATTTCAAGAAGAATCTGTATCTGATCGGAAATCCAGAAGCAGCGTCATGAGTATAGATTCCCTGGATCTAGCTAAGCGGAGGATGAGCAAACCAATCGATCACACATTTGATAAATTTCAAGTAGAAGAACCGGCTCGAAATCGCAAGGTCTTAATTCGGATGGCTTGTTTTGAATAAATATTTAATTCAAAGAAACGATATGTGTTTGCATTGGCAACTGACTTATTATAAGCATCATAACGCTGAGCTATAGGTTGTAATTGTTCTTACAACCTATTACGACGTTAAGTGCCGTTTTGTACCTCAGGTTCAAAAGAATAAAATTAACACTAGCACAGGATTTAATGTAAGTAAAAACGCTATAGGATACCATACACCTTTAATGGGTTTCTGGGAATCAGTAGATTTTCCTAATAGTTTGGTATGTTATTTAACTTGAGCTGCAGCAAAACAGTAGACAAATAGATGAAAGTTAATTTTGTTTGTACTTTGTTAGGTATTCAGACCTTTTGATGTGCAAACATCTTACGCAGCGGTATGAGGGTAAAACTCGGCAAATGGAACGGAAATATGCAAGCGGATGTGACATCATATCCATGCGCAGTCTACGCACTACAGCTCTTCCATGTAAAACGTGTTCTTTCTAACACCAGAATATAGGCAACCAATTTCAAATAAATGGTTGCGTATATTCAGGTGTCAAGCGGCAAATTTGGCAAAGGGATTTTTATAACATTTTCAAGACTTTGACTATTTTAACCAGAATCTATTACAATATTTTTGAATGCACAGATTTTCAAACTCTGCAAACTAAAGTACTAAACATAAACATAAACTATTGTTCTAATCAAATCAAAATTGCTGCTCAACGAATTTCTGACCTAAGAAACGAAGAAAAATTTAATGTTTTTTAATGAGACAAAAGATAGAAGCGAATTAAAAAGAAAACGAAGCAAAAGTGAAAATAGGTTAGAAATATTCCTACTTAAGCTATAAAATGTTGTACTACGAAATTATAGGTTGCATTTCCTTTCAGTTAAGTACTCGTTTTAATAATCTTCACGATTTAGATTTTCCATTCATTAGTATATTCTACCGAATATGTAGGTAAAGAATTTTCCCGAAAATCGTTAGATTGTTTATTTAAAATGTGTCCACATGATTTTGATAAAGGCCGGCTGAAAAACGAACTTGGTGTTTTGTACAGGGACGAACAATTTTGCATGTTAAATATTCAACAAATATTAGAAATAATATACAAGGAATTTAAAATTATCTTTCGGAAACATACAAATCGTTTTGCTAAGCGCTAACTATTCCAGCAACAAGTGTGTCGGCAGAAAGAAATTTTTCGTGCCTTAAGGGCATTAAAACCTATTTAAGAAATACGATGACACAAGAGCACCTAACGTGTTTCTCAACAATAGCTGTAGAAGAAGGAATTATACAAAGTGTTAGTGAGAATCCTCAGTTTTATGAAGATATTATAAATAAATTTGCAAACTTAAAAACCGAAGGATATAGAAAACTATTATATTATTTTTATTTTATTTTCTTGATAAGAAAATTATTTTGTGTTTTTGCAGTTAGGTAGATACATATTTATTTCATTCAACAGAGTAAAAACAGATTTTTTGCCATAAAGGTATACCCATAAATATTTATATATTTTCATTTATTTTATTTTTATCTATTAGAAAACCGGCTTGATTTTTGCGTGGCCCAAAGCCAAACCCAAATCCAAATCTAAACCCAAGCCCAAAAAATGTTTTCGTCTGCGACGCTAAGCCTCCCTCACTTTTCCTAGTGGAGCCTGGGGCTCACATGTTTTACCTACAACGAGCCGCCACTGGAAGGAAGTCCATTGTGTTGGCTAGCTATCAATAATTGGGTTCTTGGAACTGGATTTTCTAAAAGAATGGTTAGCTGGAGCATGATCAGGATTTTTCGATTCTGACATTAGGTTCACTAACTCCTGGCCTCTGGAATAGTTATTCATCCTGCAAAAAAAAAATATTGCCAGTCTTTTTTCTCATATTGGTTTTTTCAATTAAATAATGTACATAAATGCTGTTTTTCAACAATGGTTCAAGCCACATGATATTCAAAGTAATTATATGTGTTAAAATATTCATGCGGTGTCTGTCAAATAATCAAGTATTGTGCTTTCAACGTTTCTTTCCCATACAATAAATGTTATAATTTGCATATTTTTTAATATTAACAGCATAATAATTTGCGTGACAAAATACACCTTAGGTTATATTGTGTTATTAATTCTGAAATTACCTTGCTGACTGCAAACTTCTCAAGGAGCAGAAACATCCATAAACATCAAAGAATGAGTGACAACGAAACACATTTAATTCCACGATGAAAAGCAAATATAAATTTCTAATAATGAGAGATCTATCACTGTTGTACATTTCACAACAACTCTGTTTTGCAACTGTGGGTAAGACAATTGGATAATAGGTGGCGCACGAGTAACGACATGAGTTAAATCATCCTTGCTAATCGTTCATAAACTTACACATTGGCCAATATATTTGCCGAAACATTTGTCGAAATATTCGGTGAATCATTTGTGTACAATTATGGCAACCACACAATGGACGTATCGCCAAAATGTTTGTGGATGTCACCAAAGACTTGCTCGAATCCCTATGATTTGTCAAAGTTTGCCGAACACCGGCAAACTTTGCCAAACCGCGGCCAACCCGGGCAAACAGACTTCACACACAGTCGTGTTGGCCGAGATTTGCCAAACTTGGCCAAATGTGTATGCCCGGCATAATAAACGTTTCTCAACGATAATGTAAATTTTGAATAAGTGTGGGTAGTGATGCCGTCGAGACGAGAGATTCTCGTCTCTCGTCTCGTCTTGTCTCGTCTCGTCGAGACGAGAGAGGTATTTCCTCTCGAATGAAACCTCGAGACGAGACGAGAGAAAGATGCTCTCTCGTCGAGGATTTCTCGTTTTCTCTCGATCTCTCGAGCAAAAAATTGGCATAATAAAAAAAACAAAACAACTTTTTGATTTTTTCATACCTAAGTAGATGGTAAGCACAGCTTCTAAATCAAAAAATTATCACTAAAATGATCACTTTTCTTGGTCTGACAAGTCCCCCTACCTATTTTCAAACCAAATATCCCCCTACCTAACTTCATACCGCTAGTCCCCCCACTTATCCTCACATTACAACTCCCCCTACCTATTTTCAAACCAAATATCCCCCTACCTAACTTCACATCAATATCCTCCCACCTAATTTCGAACGAATAAAGACGGTCACACGATCTCAATGATTAGTATTAAGCTGTCTGCGGTCAGAGTAACTACTAAAGATATTTCAGTGTAGTGATTGTAATAAGTTCTTTACCCTAAAAACAAATATGTATAGACATAAAAGAGAATCATGTCCTTTTCGCCCATCCTGTTCTAATGTGCAGTTACATATTCATAAAGAGGCAGAAAAGAGAAAAGCAGGTGTTCAGCTAAATGATCAACCAGCAACGAAATCTAGAGTCGATGATAGTGTGGTGCATCCTCCAATACCCGAACTTATCATTTCACTATGTAAAGACTGTAACACATGGTACATCAAAAATAAACTTAGTGCCCATTTAAGATCAAGCATTCATAAAAGTGAAGTATTGAAAAAAAACAGTGAAAATGTGAAAATTCTAACATCGGCTTTTAAAAACAGGATTATATCGTACATGTTGCTTCCATCGAAAAAGTTTATAGACATTGATGAATTTTTTACTGAAATTAAGCAAAAGTTTATTCACCTAATATCTGAACAACTAATAAAACATAAATCCGTTAAG